>JAJMEW010000160.1:151051-322053 GCA_030574395.1 Pichia californica
CCCACCTATCCTTTCGTCCTTCCCCGCCCCCCGCCATTGCCCATACCGATACCCGACACCCGACACCCGACACCCGGCACCCATCACATGCACTACTCCGTACTCCGAAATCCGGATTAACTTCAACTTCAACTGCAGCTGTAATTCGTAATTCCAATTTCCCAACCAATCGCACCCGCTCTGATCAATGCAATTATTTAGTGACCAGTGACCAAAGGCAAAAGGCAAAGCCAAAGCCAAAGGCAAAAGCTAATAAAATCATTAAATAATTATTTAATTGAATAAAATTTCGAAAACGCGTCGGTCACGTGCTTTGTTTCGAATTTTTTAGTAATCGACATTTTTTTTACCTTTTCACTTTTTGACTATTAATCTATTGCAACGCCTATATATATACAATATAGATCATCTTATTTTACATTTAATACCTACTATATATAATACATGATAATCATTTCATAATGCCCGAATTAAAACAAAGAAATACAAATAACAAATCATCCGATAATAACAACAAATCAATCCCAATTAAACCTTTATCAACTTCAAAATTTAAAGATAATTCAAATGGTTTAAATTATAATTATGAAGATAGATTATCAAAATTAAAAATTTTTAAAACTTCAATTTTAATGATTTTATTTACTTTAATATCCGGTTATTTCCTTTATCAATTTTATATTTGGTTCTCAAATATTATTTTCGATATTTATTGGCATCATTTACGTGGTGTACGAAATTTAGAAAATCCAAATTTTATTAGACAAATTTGGTTATCAAATTTAAAAGATTTATTTTATATCTTAATTAAAATTTATCTTTCTTATCAATTATTTAAATTTATTAATAAAAAATTACTTTTAACAAATGATGATTTAGATGAATTAGAAATTTATAATTAATTAATTATCTATTCAATTAACTAATTAACTAACATCTGTCCATATAATACCCAATTTATCTAAACTTGAACACAATATCTTCCTATCAATTTTCTCATTTTTTAATTCTTCACAATTTTCTTTAATCTTTCCAACAATTTTATTAATATTTAATGGTTTATATCTAATAATATCATAATAAATCTTTTTATCTTTTTGATATAAAAATTCTTTAATTTTTTCATGTAATTTAATCTCTGTTAATTTCTCATTTTCATTATCATCATTATAATCATCATCTTTATAATCATTAAATTTTATTATATCACCCTTTTTAAAATTTTTAATACCCCATTCCCATTTAGTTTCATTTATATTTTTACAAATATTTAAAAGTTCAACTTCTAATGCTTTCTTACCTAATTTACTAGTTTTAATCCCCCATTCATTTAATTGATTTTTAATCATGTTTATATTCCAACCTTCATAATGTTTCATTCTTTCTTCAATATTATTAATTTTTTCATTAGGTATTATTATTTGTGATGGTGCAGTAAGAAATTCTCCACATGTTGATAAATTTTCATTTGTACTTTCAATATTATTTTCTTCTTCCTTTTCCTCCTTTTCTTTATTTTCTTCCTTTTCTTCCTCTTCTTTATTTTCAAAATTCATTCGAAACATTATATTATCAGCTTCAATTTCAATCTCAGGTCTTTCATACACTTCATTATAATTTTCATTATCTTCATCACAACTACTACTAACAGGTGAACTTGTAGGTATAATCATCATATGATCATAATATACTTCTTTATCAGCTTTTTCAAATTCAAGTCCATACTTAATTTCATTAATTTTTGGTTGAGTTTCAATATTAATTGGTCTATTTGTTAATATAATTTCACTATCACTGTCTTCATAACTGGAAGAATTGGCAATTTCAACAATTTCATTTTTATTCTCATTTTCATTATTTAAAATAAAACTACTCATAATAATTTTATTATCTTCTTCATCCTTTTCTTCATCTGATGAATTAGGTATTTCAATTATATTCGAACTATCAATAACTTCAATAGGTAATTCTTGAGTTCCATTAATAATAACATTTTTTAATTTTTCATCTCTTAATTGTTCAATATATTCAATTGTAATCTCTTTATCATTTTCATCAATTTCATTCTCACTATCTTCAACAATTATACATTCATAATCATCTTCATTTTCAATATTTGTTCTTAAATTTTCACCAAGAACTTGTGATAATGTAAATACTCCAGAATTTTGTAAATTACCAATAACTAAATTAGATTCTTCATTACTTTCTTGTGAATTTATTCCTTCTTCTTTATTGATCGAATTATCTAATTCAATCCCACTTGTAGATAAATCATAAAGTACACCAAGATCTTTTATTGTTAAATCTTTTGGATATGACCAACTATATTGTGTAAGTTTAACAGGTTCAATATTTGAATTCGTATTTATATTATCTAAATTTTCTAAATTATTATCTAAATTTTCTAAATTATTATCTAAATTTTCTAAATTTTCTAAATTATTTTCTAAATTATTTTCTAAATTATTCTTTTCCGAATTATTACTTACAATAATCATACTTTTCTGTCGAAAATCTGTATAATCATTAAATATCTTATCTTTTTTTATACGTTTTTCATCATTTTCATTTTTCAAACTATTAACTAAATGTTCATGTACATTATCCCAATCTTCACAATTAAATAATAATTTCATATCATCATCACTTTCATCATTAATAGCTTTATGTTTTCTTATAATTTCTTTATTAATAGATCCAAATTTCCGTTGTTTTTTAATATTCTTTTTATTATTCAAATTTTTATCTTGTAAATTATTATTTAATTTAATACCCTTTCCAGTATCCTTTTTCTTTCTTTTATTATTATTAACTTTTTTAATACTTCCTTCTTTAATTGAACTCTTATCAAAATTTTCATCTTTATGTACATATTCATTTAATTTATCTTTCCAAAAATTACTAATTTTAATTTTTTCATTATGATCATCTAATCCTGCTTGAACTTGCGTTCCAAATGTAAATAAATTTGTTGAATCTTCATTATCTATTATACTATTCTCACTCATACTCTTATTTAATAGTAACCTTTAACCCTATCTTTCAAGTAATGGATCAATAAGTTTTAATTTTAATTAACTCATGCCTTGTTTATTAAAGAAAAAATTAATTTAAATTAACACGCATTACGTAAACATCTTGCAAAAAAACAAAAAAGCACACAAACGCGTTAACTTTTCTTGAATCTTGACTTTTGAAACCTTTTCCTCCACACATTTCATAAATATTATATACAATCTTGTTTTATTTATTATCCCCTGTTCCATTTTATTAGAATACAGCAAAAATTATCAAATATATAGATAGGTCAAAAAATGACAATAAAAGATCAAGATTTTGTACAAGTCACTCCTATTAAAGATATGAATCAACAAGTATCTCCACCCAATACTATGGTAAAATCTAAACAAAAGCAAATGTCACTTGAATTTTTTGGTGTTAAACGTAAAAAAGAAAATAATGATAATGAGATTATTAAAAAACAAAAAATTGAAGATAAGAATACTTTTAATAAGGATGAAATTCAATTTGATAATTATGAAAATGAAGATATTGAAAATGAAGAAAGTGTTGATAAAGAGATTTTAGCATTAGCTATTGAAAGTGATAAAGAAGAAGAAAATGTTGATGAAATTGATCAACAAGAAAAATTACAATTTGAGAATAAAAAAGATGAAACTATTAATAATGAAATTTCAATTATTAAAGAAAATAATATTAATAATATAACTAAAATTAAAGAGGATATTTCAAAAAAAAAATCTCTGGATAATATTTTTATTAATAATACAGGTAACGAAACAAATTCTGAAATTAGAAGTTTAAAACGTGAACAATTACGTGATCAAAAGAAAATATTAAAACAAGCTGATGAAGAAAAGAAAAGAGAAGCTAAACAATTAAAAAAAATACAAGATGAAAAACGTCGAAATGAAAAGAAAGAGAAAGAAGAAGAAGAACGTAGATTAAAACGTGAAAAAATTGAAGCTGAAAGAGATGCTAAACGTGCACAAAAGGAAGCTGAAAAGGCTGAAAAGCAGCGGAGGAAAGAAGAAGAAATTAGATTAAGAGAAGAAAAGAAAAAGAAAGAAGATGATGAGAAAATTAAAAGAAAGGAAGAATTAGAAAGGAAAAAAGAAGAAAGATTATTAGAAAAGCAAAAAATTGAAGAAGAAAAAGAACAAAAAAGAATTGAAGAAGAAACAAAGAAACAAAAAAGAAGCATAACTAATTTTTTTAAAGTTAAATCAACTTCAACTCCAAGTCCAATTAAAACAAATCTTAATATGAATGATTTTAATTCATCTAATTTTGAAATTAAATCTGATGATTTATCTAAACAATCTATAAATAATGACTTTCTTCAATATTTTTTACCATTTCATGTTAAACCTAATGTTAAACTTGCTAATAATATAAATAATCATATATCTTCAAAATGGGATGATTTTATTAAATCACCAACTTCATTTAATATTGAAGAAGATTCAATTATTAAAGATTCAATTTGTGATGAAAATAAATCAGAACGTGCAATTTCAGTTTTACAATGCCTCAATTCAAGTTCAATTAATGAAGCTAATAGATTATTTAAAAATGTTCCATTAAAATATTTAAAATTTTATGAAAATAGGAAACCTGCATATCTTGGTACATTTTCATATACTTTAATTGATATTAAAGAAAAAGATATTAATTTAAAACTTAAACCTTGTGTTAAAATTACTATTGATAATAATATTATAGAAACTTTAAAAACAGAAATAGAAGAATCTAATCCAATAATAAATTATGATTATGATTCAGATATTGGTTTTGGTGATGATGATGGAGAAGATGAAGATGACGACGACGAAGAAGGTGAAGATCTTGGATCAGCTGACGAAGAAGATGATGCTGATGAAGAAATGGTATCATCTGATATTGAAGAGTTTGTGGAAACAGATGCAATTGAAGGTAATTCAAATAATGAAGGTAAAAAACGTGTAATGGGACCACTTATACCAGTAATACGTAACGTTAAAGAAGGTATTAATGAAGGTGATGAATTTGGAGAATATTTTACAACATTACAATGGGAAAGAATGAATGAAAATATTAAATTTCCAATTGATCCTTATAAAGATTATTGGGAAGATACTAATAAAAAAATTGAAAAGAAAGGATCTAATATTATTAATAATTCAACAAATACCGATCCTATATTGAATACCCAATCTATTAAAATGGAAACTACTACTACTACAGCAACAACAACCGATAATGCATTAGATAATATCACTAATATTTCATTATCTAGTTCTGTTGCACCAATGGCGGTTAAAAAGAAAGTTATTTCTAATATTGAACATTTACGAATCCTTCTTGAATTTGTAGAAAAGCACAAACAACTTTCCTTAAACACATTGGCAGAACTAGCTGTGAAAGACGACTCCCATAAGGGTGTTCTAGGTGAATATTCCCGTGCTGTGGTGAAGAACAGTGTCAAGGCCAATGCAAGCTTCGACAAGAAGAATGGGTGGCTGGTGAGTAAATTGCCAGAGCCTTTGACAGGTGGCGGTGCAGAAACAATGGAGAAAACGCCAAAAATGAAAGTGAAAGTGAAAGTGAAAGAAAACGAAAAAGAAAAAGAAGAACACCATTTGGCGGTGCTCGACGTGAAACACGCACAGGAGACACAGAGAGAAGAAGTACAACCACCAACACCAAATTTGGCTAGTTAATTGGCTAATTGATTAAACTTATCTTTTGTAATCTTATCTTTACGTTTCTTTATATTTCCCTTACGCTTCTTTCCGCTTCTTTGTACTTGCAATTAACAACATACAAGAAAACTCTTCCAACTGTATTATGTCATCTTCACCACCGGTACCATCTTCCCCAACAAGAGATGAAGATATCTCTATGGAAAGAAATGAAATTTCAAATAATATAGATGTTGGAAATAATACTTTAAATAATGATACCAGTAATACAATAAATAATAATGCAAATGATGAAAATAATCAACCAGCAGCATCAAGTCCAGCACATGTACCTTCTTCTCCATTGTTTTTACCACAATCTTCTTCACCTGCACCACCAGTACTATCTTCATCTGATGCTGCTAATAATACAGAGACACGTCGTTCACCACATATATCTTCTGATATTTTACGATCTACTGCGGGTTTATCACGTCAAAGATATCAAGGTAGAAGTGACCTTAACAGTACAGATGGGTTTTTATCTCCAAGAAGAAGAACCATATTTAATGAACCAAGAAGTGGTGCCGATTCTTCACCAATTACAAATAGATTAGGTTCTGATTTATCATCATCTACTATTAATAGAGGTTTAGATAGTGAGGGAAATGGTACACCACGTAGGATAATTCCATCTTTTTCATCATCTTCATTTGCAGATTCTGATGGTCCATTACCTCAAGCTCCATTGGTTAGTGATATTGGAGGTAATATAAATTCAGAAATTAATAATAATGAAGGGAATAATCAATATTCTGATTCAAATTTAGATGGTGAACAACTTAAAGTTATTTGGGGTACTGATGTTTCAATTGATGAAATTACTGATAAATTTAGAAATTTTATTATGACATTTAAAATGAATGATAGATATACTTATGATGGTAATGATGATTTTATTGATCCAACTGGTGATCGTCCATACTATGTTAATATATTAAATATACTTAAAGATACAGGTTCAACTAATTTAAATTTAGATGTTCAAAATTTAATGTCTGTTCCATCTGCTCGTTCACTTGCAAGACATATGATATTATATCCACAAGAAGTTATTCCAATTATGGATCAAACAGTTAAAGATTGTATTTATTCAATTGTTGTTGATGATCCCGAATATAGAGAAACTGAAGAAACAATGGCATTAACAAGAGCAATTGAATCTAAACTTTATAAAGTTCGTCCTTTTAATATTGGTAATAAAAAAGGTATGAGAGAATTAAATCCTGAAGATATTGATAAATTAGTTTCAATTAAAGGTTTAGTAATTCGTGCAACTCCAATTTTACCTGATATGAAAACAGCTTTTTTTAAATGTAATGTTTGTGAACATACAGTTGTAATTGAAAATGATAGAGGTATAATTCAAGAACCAAGAAAATGTCCAAGTCAACAATGTAATTCAACAAATTCAATGCAATTAATTCATAATAGATCAACATTTGCAAATAAACAAATTATTAAATTACAAGAAACTCCTGACATAGTTCCTGATGGTCAAACTCCACATTCTGTTTCATTATGTGTTTATGATGAATTAGTTGATTCATGTCGTGCTGGTGATCGTGTTGAAGTTTGTGGTATTTTTAAATCATCTCCAGTTAGAGTTAGTGCAAGATTAAGAGTTGTTAAAAGTTTATTTAAAACATTTTTAGATGTTGTTCATATTAAAAAAGTTGATAAAAATCGTGTTGGTGTTGATGTTTCAACTGTTGAAAATGAATTACGTGAACAAGAAGAAGTTGATGAAATTCGTAAATTATCAGAAAATGAAATTGAAAAGATTAAAGATGTTTCAAAAAGATCTGATATTTATGAATTATTAGCTAGATCATTAGCACCTTCTATTTTTGAAATGGATGATGTTAAAAAAGGTTTATTATTACAATTATTTGGTGGTTCAAATAAAGATTTTAAGAAAGGTTCAAGAACTAGAGGTGATATTAATATTTTATTATGTGGTGATCCATCAACTTCAAAATCTCAAATTTTACAATATGTTCATAAAATTGCACCAAGAGGTATTTATACAAGTGGTAAAGGTTCATCAGCTGTTGGTTTAACAGCTTATGTTACAAGAGATATTGAAACAAAACAATTAGTTTTAGAAAGTGGTGCACTTGTTTTATCAGATGGTGGTGTTTGTTGTATTGATGAATTTGATAAAATGAGTGATCAAACAAGATCTGTTTTACATGAAGTTATGGAACAACAAACTATTTCAATTGCAAAAGCAGGTATTATTACAACATTAAATGCACGTACATCAATTTTAGCATCTGCAAATCCAATTGAATCACGTTATAATCCAGATTTACCTGTTACTAAAAATATTGATTTACCGCCACCATTATTATCTAGATTTGATTTAGTTTTCCTTATTTTAGATAAAGTTGATAAAAAATTAGATGAACAATTAGCAAAACATATTGCAAATATGTATTTAGAAGATCATGTAGTAAGTGCAACAACTGAAGAAATTTTGCCAGTTGAATTTTTAACAGGTTATATTCAATATGCTAAAGATAATATTCAACCTAGATTAACGGAAGAAGCTAGAGATGAATTAGTTTCATCATATGTTCAAATGCGTCGTGCTGGTGAAGATTCACGTGGTGGTGGATCTGAAAAGAGAATTACAGCAACTACACGTCAATTAGAATCTTTGATTAGATTATCTGAAGCACATGCAAAATTACATTTAAGAGAGATTGTTTTATTAGAAGATGTTGTTGAAGCTGTTAGATTAATGAAATCAGCTATTAAAGATTATGCTACTGATCCATTAACTGGACGTATTGATATGGATTTAATTCAAACCGGTGTTAGTGTTGAAGAAAGAAGGCGTAAAGAAGAATTAGATAAAGATGTTATCAAAGTTTTACAAAATGTTGGTGAAATTAATTGGCCAAATTTAGCTGAAGAGATTGAAAAATTACGTGATGGTGCTCGTGTTGAAAATAATGAATTAGGAGAATCTGTTAGGCGACTTGAAGGTGATGGTAAAGTTATTGTATTTGGACAAAGTCATAATAGAAGAGTTGCTATTAATAGGCATGTTGTATAATATTTTTGTATTAGATAGAATATATAAACATTTTTTGATTAATGTATAGTTAAGATATATTTTGAATCAAAGAAACATCTGTCAAATCAGAGAGAAAAGATTAATTGCTCCTGGCTTATGTAAGCAGCTTCCAAGATTTAGGTTACGCAGCCCTGGGAATAGTGTTCCCAAAAGAATGAATAAATAAACTAAAGTATAATATATAAGACCCCCAAACCAATGCTGTTAGATTAGCGTACAGATAAACTCGTTTTCCCTACTGGTTATTGAAATACACTGAATAACACTGGTGCCAAACAGTAACTCCATCATAAATCGTGAATAATGATCCAATTAATGTAGGGACCACAGCTTATACAACATATAACATACAACTATACACACTATACAGGTCAAAATTTGGAAGCTGCGGAAAGCGAGGATGGAAAGTGAGCAGTTGAGCGGTGAGCGAGAATGTATGCAGAGACACTGTGTAGTCTGTTGAAGATGAAGATGAAGAGATACAACAAGGTTTTAGGGGTCTGAGAATTCAGAGAAGCATTGTCAAAAGGAACACAAAGTAATTGTCATTTATCAAGATCAAAAATGTTTGCTAGACAATCCATCAGAACTGCAGCTCTTGCTGCTAAGGCACAACCAGTTTCAAGAAGATCCGCATCTAACCTTGTTCAATCCATTACATGTAAGTTATAATTTAATATCTTCAAGATAGAAAAAAAATACAAAAACAAAACCAAAAACAACAAAAATTGGTTCTTAACGAACTCAAAGAAAAAATACTAACATTTCTCTTCATTGATTCGATAAAAATGTGAACAATTTGAAATCATTTTCATATTTCTTCCCATCTTTTTTATCGGATTATTGTCCCACCTTCAAATTTTTTTTAAAAAAATAATAATAATATCTATTTAGCTTTATCTGAAAAGTCAATTTACTACTCCAAGGTTGCTTTAGAACTTTCCAAAACTGTATATGTTAAGGAAGGTTTAGCTCCACCAACTGTTGCTGAAGTTACCAAGGTTTACGAATGTATTCTTAAACAAGCTAACGCTTTTGCAAAGGATCCAAAGGTTTTTGCTGCTGTTATCGCAAAAAATGCAGAAGGTTACTCTAAGGATCAAATTCTCAGATACATCTGTTACTTTATTCAAATTGTTGGTTTCTTTTCTCTTGGTGAAATCATCGGTAGAAGAAATGTTGTTGGTTATGCTGAACATTAAGTTTTGAATAAAAAAAAATATAATTTAAATGCATCATTCCTTAATATAGTTTGTTTTAATAACAAACATCAAAACAATCTTATTTATTCCACCTATCTCCTTATATAAATCCTATGTATTTATATGAAATAAAATAGAAGACTTATATATATATATTACAATTTAGAATAATTTATTTTAATGTAGATTAAAAAAAAGGAAAATCATGTAACTTCGATTAATATTTTTATTTTAAGATTAAATTTTATGAGACTATTGTTTGTTTATACAAGATTATATAAATTAAATTGTAAATGTATTATTTCTTTCATTCACAAAATTAGAGTCAACCATACAATCCAAAATATATCGTTAATAAATATAGGTTTACGTGTATGTACAAGTGAAATCAAGTAAAATAGCATTGCATGAAAAAAAAATGGCATGGGAACTAGAACTGAAAATGAGAATGATGGTTGTCATGGGTAAAATCATGTAGAAAAAATTAATTTAAATTGAATCAAATCAAATCAAAAATCAATTAAATTACTTTATTTTGATTCATTGAATGATTGATTCATAAATGTGTATTGTTGTTTAATGTATCAAAGATCCTGAATTAAAAGAAAAAAGAACTAGTTTTTATAAGCAGGAATGAGTTCTTTTTCAATAAATTCTTCAGCAATAGTCTTACCATATTTTGAAGCTATAGCACCAATTATAGAAGATGTGATTGTTGAGTAAATGGATTTTGGTTTATATAATTTATCAATTTTTCCACCTGGAAGTGCCTTTTTACAAAAGAATACTTCATCAACACCTTTTGATTCAGCAAATGCAGCAAGCATTTTGTCAGACCACATAAAACGATGTGCTAAAGATCCAATTGCATTTAAATTTCCTGATTGACTAATAACATATTTAGTTGCTGCTAGTTGTAAAATTTGTTCCCCTAAGAATGATATATTAGCATTATAAGGTTTTGAACCATGAGCAAATGATTTATGAGTAATAATTTGAAGTAAAATATCATCTGATAATTCTATTTTCGTTGATAATTCAAGAGAATTTAAATATTCTTTCAATGGTTTAAGATTATCGTTTTCTTTTCCATATTTAACACCATCAGTAGATAAAATTTCACTTGGATCTCTAATTAAACCTTGTACACGCTGACCACGAACATATACAATAGATCTGATTTGTTGTTGCTGTGATTGTTGTTGTTGTCTAATAATGTTTTTATTATATATTTGGTTATAGCTTATTTTTGCATTTGTATATTGACGAATTTGAGATATTTTTGAAAAGTTTCTAGACAAACATCTTGATGATTGGATGGTAGTAGAAGGTATGAGGGATTGCATATCTGAGGATCACTAATAAAATGTTTCTGTGTGATATGTACTTGAGATACTTGATCCTTGTGTATGGCAGATGCTATGTATGTACGTATCTAATTTAAGAATTATGTATCTGTCTTGTGTTATATCTTCCTTTGTTACTACTAACACTACTCTTTTTTCATAGTGTGTGTCCAACGCAGTGTTCGACGAGTTTTGCTGGAAAATTTGAAATTTGAAATTTGAATTTTGAAATTTGAATTTTGAAATTTGAAAAAGCAAGAAAATTTTCATGAGCGCTGACGTAAGCGTACACAGCCTGAAAAAAGTTTTTTTTCTTTTCTTATTTTCATTTAAATGATATATAGGTACTTCACCTTTTACAGATTTTATCAAGAAATAAATAATACTCTTGATATTACAATTGCTTATATAGTTTATAGAGGAACGGAACAAGAATGGATATTTTTAGAGTATTGAGTAGAGGAGCTTCTTTAAAAAAGTCCAAAGATTATAAGTCTGATTTTACTGCTCCTGATAAAGAAAAGTCTACAAATGAACTCAAGAAGGAAAAAGAATTAGAAATTGAGGTAGATAAGGAATTGGATTTTTTTCATAGCAAACAACACAAACTTGTTAAAGAGATAGAAGTAGAAAAAGATGATGATAATGAAGATGATGAAAGCAAAGAAGAAAATGGTGAAGAAAATGAAGATTCTACAAAGAAACAAAAATTAGCAAAAATTACAACTAAAGAAGAAGCAATAAAATTACGTATTCATCACGGATCTAAAGTTACAGGTTATGATATACCATTACCTATAGGTTCTTTTGAAGATTTGATTTCTAGATTTAAACTTTCCAAAGTTTTACTTCAAAATTTAATTCATAATAATTTTAATGATCCTACAGCTATTCAAAGTGAAGCTATTCCATGTTCATTATTTGGTAGAGATTTAATTGCATGTGCACCAACTGGTTCTGGTAAAACATTGGCATTTTTGATTCCTTTAGTACAAAATATTATAAATTCAAATAAAAAAATATCTAAAGATGATAAAAAATTAAAAGGTTTAATTATCTCGCCAACTAAAGAATTAGCACAACAAATAAATAATCAATTAATTAAATTAACTGAAAATTTAAATATTAATTCTGGTTATTTAAATAAATCTTTAGCATCTAAATTTCGTTCGAAAAACGTGAAATCAAATAAATTTGATGTTATTGTTACAACACCACTTAGATTAATAGATTTAATAAAAAATGAAACAATTGATTTATCAACTGTTGAATATTTAGTCTTTGATGAAGCTGATAGTCTTTTCCAATCAGATTTCTTAGAACAAACAGATTCTATATTATCATCTTTAACAAATACTAAATTAATCAAAAGTATTTTTTCAGCTACTATTACATCTCATGTTGAAGAATTAGCACATGGTATAATGACAGATCCAATTCGTGTAATTATTGGTTTAAAAGAAGCTGCTAATTCCAGTATTGAACAAAAAATAATTTATTGTGGTGATGAGCATGGTAAATTGGTTGCTATCCGTGATATTATTCAAAATGGGGGGTTCAAACCTCCTGTTATTATTTTTCTTCAAAGTATTGATAGAGCAAAAGCATTATTTAATGAATTATTATATGATGGTTTGAATGTTGATGTAATTCATGCTGAAAGAACACAAAAGCAACGTGAAGATGCAATCAATAGATTTAAAACTGGTGAACTATGGTGTTTAATTACTACTGATGTTTTAGCAAGAGGTATTGATTTTAAAGGTATTAATTTAGTTATAAATTATGATGTTCCAAATTCTTCACAAGCTTATGTTCATCGTATTGGTCGTACAGGACGTGCAGGTCGAGCTGGACGTGCAATTACTTTCTATACAAAGGAAGATACAGATATGATTAAAAATGTTATTAATGTTATGAGAGCTAGTGGTCAAACTGATGGTATGCCTGAATGGATGAGAGACGAAACTGCATTATCTAAGTTAAGTAAAGATCGTAAAAGAAAACTCAAACGTGAACAGCTTGAACGTGGAAAGATCAGTACAGTTCCAAAGGCTTTCAAGAAACGTAAGTTTAGGAAAGTATAGTGTTAACCCTTTTATTGTAATCGTTTTAAGCAGTAATACGAAATTCAAAGTATATATATAAATGCATCTTGTATAGTAGATCATAAATCATAATATTTAACTTGATAACGTTCTTAGTGACACGTATACAATAAATGACAGAGACACGTCTCGTATTTTCAAATTTCAAATTGTTTGAATTTTTGAATGCTCAGCGCTCAGCGGTTTTGTTTTCAACCAGGCGTAGTAGTTTAGTATATATATATATATGTTTTCGTTGATCCAGTTGATTAAGTAAAAACATATACATGCATACATTCATACGTATTAACATATTTGTGATAGGTAATCCCTTCATACTGCAAAGGCATTTTGCACATAATAACAATACAACACATTATGTCTCCAAAAGAATGGCCACTTTATGAAAAGGCATTGGAAAATTTCCTTGCTTCATCCCAAGGTAATCTAACTCCAGCAACTAGTTCACGTGTTGCCAAAGCTCGTGAAAAGTTGAAGAAATTAACAAAGATTCAATTCAGTGATTTAAGTACAGATGTTTATGATGAAATGAAACGTAGAGAATTTTCTAATCAAGATCCTTCAAATCCAAATTTACCTAAATTCTTAGCTTCTCAACCAAATTATCATCCAAAGAGAAATCAAGCAAGACAAAAATTAGCAGCTTTACCACCTTCAAGATTTAAAGATCTCGTTAATGATGTTCTCTTTGAAATAGGAAACAGAATGTACAAAGAGAATATTGAAACTCCTTCTGCTCCTATTGAGAAACAAGTTGTTGAAACACAATCTATTGTTCCAAATAATATGAAAAATAAAGCTAATCTTGAAATTGATACCAATAAAGCTAAACAACCATTTAATGATGATTTTTATTCTGATTTGAAAACACCACAGCATTCTGATTTTTTAAGTACTACACCAGTGACCCCAGCGACTCCATCTCAAAGGGAAATAAAACCAACTACTTTGGTTCCACAAAAATCAGAACTTACTTGGTCAAGTGATGAAGATGAAGAAGAAGGAGATAATGAAAATTTTAATGCTCAAACTATAACAGAAAATGATTTACAACAAGCTTCACCATTTGATTCAGATGCTATCAATAGATCACCAAGTAAACGTGATACAGTTGCTACTAATGAAGTTTTAAATGCTCATGCATTACCTCATGTGGAATTTCCGGTTGATCAAGATACTTCAAATGATGGTGAAAATTATGAATCTAAGAATTTATTAAAAACTGAATTGAATGAAATAAAATTAAAAATTAATGAACTGGAATCAGAAAATTCACAATTAAAGTTAACAAATAATGAAGTCAATCATATTAAATCTGAAAATGAAGAATTAAAAATTCAACTTGAAGAATTAAGTCGAAAACATTTAGAATCTGATAAAAATTTAAGAGATATATCTAATAAATATGAAGATTATGATCAACTGAAGAATGAACTGATACAAGTTACTGAAAATTTCAATATTCAGAATGAAGAATTAGAAACTTTAAAAGAAATGGCTAATAAAGAACATGAAAAACAACTCAGTGTTGAAGATAGTAGAGAATTCGATACTTTGAAAACTTATCTTGATAAAGTACTTGAAGAAAATGAAGAGTTAAAAAGTAAGTTGGCTGAATTATCTTTTGCATCTAAAAATATTACTGATAACAGTGAAGAGTTAGAAAACTTAAAAGTGATGCATGAAGATTTATCTAAGTCTCATGCAACTTTGAATAATGATTATAAAACTTTGAAATCACACTCTGAAAATTTAGCAGATAAGTTTGAACAACAAAAAATTAGCTTGGAAGTTGCCAATAAGTTTGTAAATTCTAATAAATCTACAACTACAATCCAAGCAAATACTTCTGCTGTTAAGGACTGGCAAGATAAATTTGAAGCATTACGTGCTAATCAAATAATGTCAACATTAACATCAACTAATTCGTTACAATCATTTGATGACAAATCATTTTTTAGTAATAGTGGGTTTATTTCAATTGAAAATGTATCAAAGATTAATGCTTCATTGGAAACCATTTTAATATATCTTGATTCGAAGGATACCTTATCTAAATCATTAGTTGATCCATCTGTTTTATTTGAGCGTGTTGCCAATTATGTCAGTATTGCAAATATTATTGCAAAGGAAATTATTATTCCAACCTCTGATAGAAATTATATTCGTCTAGAAGAAAAGAAAAGAATATTAAGGAATTCCATTTCAAACGTTTTATCAACAACGAAGCACTTCGCTTTATATCGTCATATATTACCACAACTAGTACTGAATGCTGCATTAAATGATGTTTATTTTTCGATTTGTTCTTTAATTTCAATTGCTAAAATTCGTGGAGATGGTTCAAAAAATGTTAGTGATATTCAACAACAATTATTAGAAGATAAAGCAACTGTAACAGGTACCCCAATAGCATTAAAGAGTATGAACTCTCATGAAGAAAGATCACCATCTATTGATGCTAATATTTCAACAAATAACGAAACTAGTGTTAAACCATTAAAAATAACACAACGTCTGGCATCTGGTTCCACGTTAGATTTGAATGATTTTTCTAAACCATCACAATTAACAAATTCAAGAACTGGATCACCAATAGGTCGTAAAATGTTAAGTCCAATTTTACCTGTTATTGTGGCTACTGGTAACAATGATTCGCTTGGAAGTCCAAAATTGTCATATGGTAAAGTAAGATCTGTTAATAAACAAGCCGATGTTGATAATGTTAATAATACTAATTTAACATCGGCTTCTAGTTTGAATATGAAACCACAAACCGATGCTGATACATCAACGGTATCAATCAATTGTATTACAAGCAATTCATTAACATCTGATAATAATAAACAACCATATGTCAATGGTAATTCCAGTAAGGTGACAGTCTCTGATTTAGCATCAAAATTTTCATCTCCAACTCACGATATAAGTAGTAATATATCTAAAAATAATAATTCACCATCACCAGCACGTGGTAAGAATATTGTTGACAAACTTAAGAAATTTGATACTTCAACAGATGATATTAAAATTGATAATTCTTCCAATAATAATATTAAGGATTCTCCTACATCAGCTAAAGCTAAATTTGGAGGTGGTGTTGCCAAAGCATTTGACAGATTTGGTGCTAAAAGACGTAGCGTTGAACCAGCTGGTGCTATTCTGAAGGAAAATTTTCATGATGATTCTAGAAGTAATAATAATAATAATTCAAATACTGAAATTTCACATTCAAATGGGGGTTCTAATAAAGTATTATTAGATAAAGATTTAAATACTGTCAATGATACAAATAACAATAATCCATTCTTAGATAATTCTAGTGATATTAAGAAAGGTGGATTGTTTGAACCAAAGGAAAAAGTAAATGCAGCTGTTATTGATGTTATTCCTCAACAAGAACGTGAGGCTCGTATTATTGAACAAACACTTGATAATAATATTCCAAAACAACAAAATGGGTTAAATAATACTTCTAAACAAGTATCTGATTCTAATAATTCTAAAGAAGTAATTGCGGTTGAACAAGAAAATGGTGTTGATACTACAGATAATGCTGAATCTTTTGAAGGTGATGAATATTATAATGCATCAGATCATCAAAACATCAAAATATCGAAATCATCATTTTCAAGTATTAATGAAGTTAAAGATGATTTACCAGATTTAAATACATTGCCATCAACTGAAAATAAAGATTCTGATACTAAACCATTAAATAGTGATATTACTACTACTCATGAAGAAGAATATGATGATTTTAATGAATATGAAGGTCCAACGAAGATTGTTGACAATGCTGATGAAACTATTCCATCTGCGGGTAGTGCATTAGATATTGATGAAGGTTTGGTTAGAAGAGTCAGTAAAAGACAAAATCATACAACTAATGTAAAAAGAATTAGTACTGAATCATCCGAAGATCTAGAACCACAATCTACTCAAGAAGGATGGGATTATAATGGAGAAGCTAGTGATGAAGATGAAGAAGAATTTGATATTGATAAATTTAATACCCTAAATCCTGATAACACATTAAGAGAATTGTTATTATATCTTGAACATCAAACAGTTGAAGTTATTGGTGCTATTCAAAAGACATTGCAAAGTATTCGTGATCCAAAGGCAACTAAGGGATTGTTAAGAACTGGTACTAATGAAATCAATACTGTTGTTAAACAAATGGCTGAAGGTACAAGTACATTAATGAATCAAAGTAGGTATAGTGATTCTATGGGTCATGCTAAATATGTTGTTGGTGTTTTAGAAGATTGTGTACATCGTATGGAGACATTGTATGGCGATGACATAAGTCATGATTCTGAATATGCTGGTAAGAATTTTAAACAACGTAGTGCAGGTATTGCGTTTGATGTTGCTAGAAGTACCAAAGAATTGGTTAAGACAGTTGAAGAAGCCAGTCTTCGAGATGAAATTGCAGTTTTAGATTCTAGATTGAGAAGAGACTGATTTAACTGTCATCATTGTGATTATTATTTGCTACTAGTATTTATATAAAGTAAGGAGAAAAAAGATGTATATATATATGTATTTAATTTTTTTTTTTCATATAAGAATATATTTTTTCTAATTGTGTAAGTTATTAATAAAACTTAGAATTATAAAAATTAAAATAATTAGAATATATAAATATTTATATATTCAATCAGAATTTGTGTTAGAGTCTGAATTGCCAGTATTTGAACTTGTAATTAAAAGTTCAACTGAATCAAGATTTGAATCTTGTATTTGGGTTGTGTTTTTAGAAACATGAAGTTTAGATTGATCTTTTGAATCATTTATATCATCATTTCCATCTTCAATCTCATTTCTGTCTTTACTCTCATTTCCATCATCACTTTTATTTCCATCATCACTTTCACTTCCATCATCACTTTCATTTTCATCATCACTTACATTTTCATCTTCACTAACATTTTCATCTTCACTAACATTTTCATTTTCATTTTCATTGCCTTCTATAGATTCTTTTTTCTGAGAATTGTAAAAGTATTTATATAAAACAATCAGAGAAGCAGATGAACCATGAACTAGTATAGATACTACTACTAAAAACGTTACTAAAGGAAAAATTGTATTAATCAATAAAGAAAATTGAACATTATCATTTATATTATTTGAAATTAATTCATGATCAATATCCAAAGCAACTGACTGTAAATTTGATATTGCCAAAATTGATGCAAAGATACCACTTACACCAATTGGACCAAAATGTCCAACAAAAAGTGCTTCTTTAAATGAATGAATATCCTTGTTAAATTTGTATTGCATTAAAACAGCTGGTATTCTTCTTAGTGTAAGGAAAACAATTCCAATTATAATTAATCTCCAAACATCTAAACCTAAATGATGATTATTAAATTGATCCCATGGAATGATTGTACCAAAATAAATAAAATAAGAAATATTTAAAAATATATCAAGTGAATCAATAAAAGATTCATATTTTATTGTCTTTTTAAATTTACCATTCCAAACTAATCCAATACCCGCACAAAATGAAGTTAATAAATCATCAATACCTAAAATTGGAGAAATTCCTGCACAAAAAAATGCAATTGTTAGTGGGAAAAATATATTTGATTCATTATCAATAAAATTATATTTTTTTGAAATTCTAAGAATAATATTTGAACAATAACCAATTAAAAATCCAATAAAACAACCAAATATACATTCATAAAAAATTGTAATAAGAATAAAATTTTTTGCAATTTCATTTGAATTTCCAGCATGTATAATAATATTTAAAGCAAGGTAAACAAATGGAACTGCCAAACCATCATTACAAGCTGATTCAGATGTTAATAAATTTTTCAAATGATTTGGTACATAAGAAATTGAAAATTTACTCTTTCCAATAATTGCTTGAGCTAATACTGGATCAGTTGCAGTTACACAAGCAGAAACTAATAAAGCCCAAGAATATGAATAATTAGGTAATATTATGTAAAGAAAAGCAGCGAATAAAACCCAACCAATAATCATTGCAAATGAAAGTAAAGATAACACTTGTAATCCATGATGATATAAATATTTTGGTGGTAAATCTATACCAACAGTTACTAATTCAATACATAATAAAATTCTTGAAATCTCCAGTGTATTATATAGATAATTATTATCATTCCATGAAAGTGGATTAACCCAGTTAAGTGAATGAGGTCCAATTATAAGACCAAATAATGTTGAAACTGGTGCATCACCAAAGAATATAGTATCTTTCACTAGAGATGAGACTAAAGCAAAGAAGAATGTAAAGAAGCCTAAACATGAATAAGCAACATGAGCTTTATCAGGGTCAAGTTGATTCCAAACCATGAAGAAAGAGGAAAGGGGTATAAATTTGAAAAGGACCGGCAAGCATGATAAGTTAAGAAAATAAAAGAATAAAATTGATAAGATTACGAATAAAGAATAAATTAAGGATAGATTAGGCATTACGCATCACCAATTGGCGTAGAATTTTCTTCTATGTACACCAAGCTGGCGAAAACTGAAAACTGAAAACTCAAACCAGAAAACAACAGCTCGGAGCTTCGAACCGGGGAAGGGACCCATCCACGGAGAATTCCTCAGAAGTTGCCGATTAAATTTAAGTGTTCTAATTTCTAGTTTCTAGTTTCTAGTTTCTAGTTTTCTAAATTTCTAGTCTCTAATTTCTAGGTTCTAAGTTCTAAGTTCTAAGTTCCCGCTGAGATCTGCAAAGTGGGCTCTTCAAATCTCAAATCTTCAACTTCCATTAATTATTAAAATTCCGCATTTCAAGTGTCAGATCCATTAAAGATTAAAGATTAAGGATTAAATCGATTGAAGATTAAAGTCATGTTCAATATATATATGCATTTTCTACTTTACACACAAAAGTGTTCTTTTTCCATCTTTTGATTCATGATCTGGGATTACGTGAAACACGTTAAATTAGCTCTACAATTTAGAATTTATACAATCGATCTATACACGGAAAATTAAAAATTAAAAACCAAATTATAAAATCAGGTTTTGGGTTTTGGATTTGGATTTCGACTATATATATATATATATATATATATACTCAAGTAATCAAGTATCGGGTACGGGGAACGTGTCTATTAGTTTTTTAAAACTCTAAGGATTTAGGGGATTTTCATCGATCGATAGTAAATTTGCGGAACGGAGCGAAATTGAGAAGAATAAAGTGATGAATTGATATTAAGTTGATACTAAATTGATTAATTGATAAAATGTCGATAAAAACATTAAAACTAAAATGATCTAAAAATCTAAAGGGATCGAGGAATCGGGCACAATGTTGTAATTATAAGTTTTTTGGCTTTGCACCCGACGGCTTAATTTTTGGACCTTAAAACTTAGAAGTGAGAACAAAGAAAGCTAGCTACTAGCCACCAGTAATTAAAATGGTCCACCAGTAAATTTAATCGGGTCCGCCCGCTGATTTCGTGGGAAACCCGTTAATTTTTTAGCTATGACCCAGTGACAAGATCGCTCCCGACAAAATTAGTCGGCGGCCTCAAGAAAATTTACAAGCGGGATTATTTGTATACTGGTTCTTCTAAATAATCTTGCTGCTATACAATCTCTCTTACTTCTGTAATTTGTAATTTTTGACTCTATTTGTAGCCCAATACAAAGCACCGTTAAGTTTCTGTTCATGTTTCGTATTTAAGCCATTTAAAATTATAATTGATAAGCAATAAGCAATAAGTTAGCCGGTAGTCTTTCCGAGTCGGAAATTGGAATCGGTATGACTCCCCTTCCAGGTATCCATTATTTATTATTTGTATATTTATTAGGGCTGTGCAACCAAACACCTCTAGTTTCTAGCTTCTAGCTTCTAGCTCTAACTGTTAACTTCTGGACCGGAATTTGGACTTTCAGACTTTTGAGGCTCTAACTTTTAACTTTTAATCTCTGTTTTTTCTGCCTAAAGCCTGAATTCTAAATTCTAAATTATACTTTCTATTTCCTATTTCTACAATTTCTACCTCCACTGGAAACCGCAACGAAGGAATACATAATTTATAGACTGTATATTTGTAATTTGTGCTGTCTAATGGATCTAATGTCTAAGGTCTAATTAATTAATTGAACTGCCTGTAGATTGATTGGAGTTTGGAGTTTGGAGTATGGAGTATGGAGTATGGAGTATGGAGTATGGAGTATGGAGTATGGAGTTTGGCCAGCATCGGCCATCGGCCCTCAATTCCCAGCGCCAGCCGATATCGGTTTACGGTTTACGGTTTGCGGTTCAGCGTCTAGAAATTTAGTGTCAATTGGTATTAGCTTAACGTTTGCGTTTAGATCGTTTAAAAATTAGAAATTAGAGATTAGTAATTAGTAATTAGTAATTAGCGTTAATTTGACGTGCTGGTGAGTTTGGTGTTTGGTGTTTGGATGTGGCATAATAATTAATAATGTAACAACTAGCCACACATGCACAATATTTACATGCAACTCATGCGATACATTATCAGCAGTAAACAGTAAGGAGTATAAAGTATAAGGCAACACCTTGTACATTAAGAATAACCTCAACTCTCAGCTGTAGAAACTCAATTATTAATTTGATTTGATATTATAAATAAATTATAATATAACTTTCTTAACTGAAGAAAATTTAATTTGATGTACAAATTTGATCTGATAATCTGATATTAATTTGATAATTTGGTTTACGCTGCATTTTGCATTTTGCATTCCCAGTTTTCTCTCACTGGCCTCCGACCCCTGAGGCGGTACTTTACAAGTCACAAGTCACAAATCACAAGTAGCAAGTAACAGGTCGTTAGTAGTTAGTAAGTAACATCAAGAACAAAATCCAAACCCCAGACAAACACTCTGTTTGCTCAATCTTCAAGGACAAATCACCGCAGACAGAAATCAGAATTCGGATTGCGGTTAATAGTTGATATCGGATCTATTGAGAGTTGAGGGTACCCTTGGCCCTAGGTAACATTAAGTGCGACAATAAATCTTGCATTGTTTGTTTAACTGTAGTTTCTAGCATGTCAGCTGTCAGCTCATATCGGTTACATCTTATATGCATCTTACATTAAAACTCTTTTCATTCCTCTAACTTCTATCTTCTAACCTTAACCCTTCACTCTTCACCTCACACAGATCTCTTAAACTGTCGATGCATAATAAATAATAAATTTACTTCTCCATCTTTCAGTTCTTGTTTTTTTTCTTTTCTTTGCCTCTCCTTCTTCTTCCTCTTCTTCTCCTTCTTCTTGCTCTTTTATAACAACTCATCTTTCTTTTTTTACATTCTCTTGTCATTGACACGATAAAAGATAAGCACCTTATCTACTCTCTACTCTCCCCTCTTTTATTTCAAACGTTTCATTACATTTTGGTTGCATATAATCAAAATTGTTTACCAATTATTCCATTCAGCCTTACTATATTACATAGATATAGATATAAATAAAGTTACATTACTGCTGGTGTATTGTATATATATATATATATACATTATAATATTTGTAACAACCACAACATAATAACAATAATAATAATAACAATAATAATAATAATACTATATACTACAAAATATATGATCTTTATGTGTTAATCACAAACCAATCTTACCCCAGATCTCATGTATTAATATCATTATCTTATTCACAATTTTAAATTTCTACTTCTTTTCAATCACACTTTTTTGTATAAAAAAATTTAAAAACAAAACTTTGAAAATACCCATCTCAAACTTTACTAAATGTCTAATTTTTCAACTGTAACAAATGACAATATTAACCAAAAACAGGATATAAATTCTTCTATTCCTAATTCGGCAATGTTGTCAAATAATAGTATTCAACATCAATATCAGCAATACCCACAGCAACAACATCAACATCAATTACATCAACAACATCAACATCAACACTTACATCAACAGCAACAGCAGCAGCAACAACAGAAGCAACAAAACATACCTAATATTCTACCGAACTTTATGCACAATTATCACAGGCCAGAACATCAATACATAGATATTGAAACATTATCATCAGCAAACCCGGATTCTCTTCCCTTTCCTCGATTTAAAACAAACTCAACTTCAACAATTCAATCTTCTCAACAGATTAATACAAATCATTTAATGAATACAATATTTCAGTCAAACTCAAATCCAAGTGCAACAACAAATACAACTTCTTCAAGTCAATCAAATCCAGCAATAACATCACCTCCATTTCCTTCATCATCTATAAACAATTTAAAATCTACAAATTTGAATTTAAATCCTTCATTAAATTTATCCTCTCATCCTTTACAATCATTAAATTCATCAATTGGTAATTCGGTTTATGATACTTTTACAAATTCATCTTCACTACCACCTTCATCTTCCATTTATCCATCATCTTCTGCTTCTTTGAGTAAAAATATGCCTGTTAATAACAATAACAATAGCAATAATACTAATGCTAATTCCAGTTTTCTTAAAAATAATTTATTAAGTTTAACATTATCTGATTTAACGAAAACGTCATCTGAAATTGAATTACTCATTAATTCTAATATTGATCGTTCTAAAATATCAAAAGATTTACTTTTAAACGGATATAAAAATTTACAACAACTTCACAATATTTATCTTAGTTGGTTTAACTATTTAAATATTACAGATATTAAACCTTTTGAAATTGAAAATCAAGCAGTAAAAACTCTATCTTCCATGAATACATTGGATAATGAATTAAATGATAATAATAATTCTGAAGTTTCTGAAAAAACTAATAAAAGAATTAAGTTATCTTCACCAAATCTTATAGGTGATCAATCAAATTTGAATAATCAATCTTCTCATATTTCATCTTCATCCTTAATGTTATCATCTTCTTTATATAATAACAATAGTGTTAATCATAATAACAACAATCCTGATAATCCTGACGGTAATATTATTTTGGATGCAACAATAATCAAGGATAATAAACTATTACAATCTCCAAAAAGAACACCCCCATCAATTCCAAGATTTTCGCCTTCTTCTGCTTCTGCTCCTACTTCTTCAAAATTTCCATCATCTTTGTCTTCTTCAACTTCATTAGATATAACTCCTTTACCTACCATTAATAATTCCAACCCATCAGGTTTGAGTAATACATATGGTTATGGATATCAATATCAACAATATCATTATCAGCAATATCAATATCAACCTTCTCTTCCAATTCTTGATGAGAACATACCAATTAACAAGTATAATGAACCTTCATTAATATCACATACACATGCTCAACAACATATAAATTCCAATAATTCGAATTCAAATTCAAATTCCAATTCAAATATATTATCTGTTCAGAATTCTTCAATGGAATGTATGCATTGTTCTTCTAAAGGTACACCTGAATGGAGAAGAGGACCAAATGGTGAACGTACTTTATGTAATGCGTGTGGATTATTTTATTCTAAATTAATCAAGAAATATGGTGAAGAAAAGGCTAAATCAGTTATGGAAACTAGGAAAAAAATGGGTAAATGTATGGATAGAAGGTTATCTATTACATAAAATATATATATTCTTTTCATGATGTTTTTTTTTTAATTTAGTTCGGTGTATAATTTTTCTCTGTATTTTTTATCTTTCTTTCTTCCTTTCTCATTTTTCTTTTGCTTCTTTATCCGAACATTTTATGTATTTTTAACAATTTTTAGCTTAATTTAATTCAGTTGTAATATTATTATCAATTTATTATAGTAAATATGTACAGATAGGGTAAAAAATTTTTAATAAAATTACAATTATTTACTGTATATATGCAATCACATTAAGAGCAAAAGCGGTCTTTCAATGTGTGACCTACTTAATTCTCATTATGATGTTTTCTTCTCAAGTGAAATATATATACAAGTTTAAAACATAAATAATAAAATAATTAATTCAAATTAAAGAATATAAAGTTTTTTAAATATAACATACGTGTATACATGTATCTAGAGTTTTTTTTTTAATCATGTTCTTATTATTTATTTATTTTTTTTAATAGACATGAACTTCGTATATAACAAAAGGTTCATAATCTGTATCAACCAGAGAAGCGTATTCATGTAAGCTATTATCTTTAACAACTTTACCTTTATTATCCTTTGTAAAGGCATTACCACCCAAATAACCAAATCTTTCAATACAATCTGATTTTGCCTTTGCAAGATCTTTTGAATTTGAAAGTTTTAAAATATAACAAAGGAAAGTTGGTGGTAAACCATATCTTAAAACACTTTCAACAAATGCACGTAATAATTTAATATGAACCCAACATAAAGAAATTTCTGAATAAGCTTCTCTAGCTAATCTAGTTAAATCATTTTTAAGAGAAGTTTCTTCCTTTTGAGCAATTGTAAATTCATTTTTCATTTTTTCAATTATTTCATCAGAATATTCAAAATCTCTTGGGATCCATTTATTTTCACGAGCTGCAGTTAAAAATTGAATTTCATATTTTTTAAATAATGTAATACCATAAAGAATATATTCTGCATCTTTTGAAATTTCATTTGCTGATCTTGGAACAACAAATGGTGAAATTGATTCATAAGAATTTAAAAATTGAGATTGTAATGAAGTTGGAACTGCTAATAAAACAGTTTTTAAATGATCAGAATTCATTACAAAATTCTGTTTACTTACAACATCATGTAATGATTTAACAGATAAATCACCATTTTGTTTACGTTGACAAGCTAATAAATTTGATTTTGCATTATTATAAATTTGATATTGAGAACGTAAATCTGAATCTAATTGTAAACCTTCATTAGAAATTAATTTTATTAAATCTTCAATTGATTTATCAAGACGAAATCTTGATTGTTTCCATTGAAATTTTTCAAAATAATCTATTGAATCCATTCCATCAACTTTTAATTTTAATATTTTCGTTATACTTTCTGTTGTTACATTCCCACTATTATTAATAGCATTATTATTTGATAAATTAACAAGTGTTTCTAATACTTTACCAATTGAATTGTGTAATTGAATATCTAATTTAGCTAATTCTTCACTTTGTTGAACTAAAGAATCTAAAGTTCCAACTTTAAAACTTGGAAATTGAACTTCACGTAATTCTACTTTACCCGAATTAACATTAGATTCTAACCATTGAGAAATAGAATTTTTTGAACCTGAAGTGGTTGGTAATGATAGTAGAAGATAATCAGGGGATGTTGACATATTAATTATTTAATTGATTATATCTTATATTCCTAAACTAGTATGTTAATATATGATGAAATGATACTATCCAAGTGACTAAATGCAGTAAATGCAGTAAATTCAGTAAATTCAGTAAATTCAGTTCAGTTCAATCCACCCTTCTGTAATCAGAGGGTGGCTGCATAAAAGCTGAGAGGTGAACCGTAAACCGTGAAGAAAGCTCAGAGCTCAGAGCTCAGCGCTGAGCGTCGTTTTTCGTTTTTCCCATTTTTGGTCTCTGCTCTGCTGCTGCTGCTGCAACAAAGATCCTGTCGCGGTGCACAGATGCCTCATTCCTCTATCTCCGCGTCACCTTCCTCTTCGGGTAACTCTTGGTTGACTTCTATTTCATCAATTTCCATCTTGTCTGCTCTTATATTATCAGTTTTTGGTGTTGATAGAGTGTTTGGAGTATTGTCTTTATCTAACCCATTATCTTCGTCATCCTCAGCGTCTTGATATTCTTGCTCTGCATGTTCTTCTTCTTTAATTTCATCCTCTTCCGCTTCCTTTTCTTCTTCTTCTTCTTCTTCTTCTTCTTCTTCTTCTTCTTCATCTTCCTCATTTTCTTCTTCCACTTCATCCTCTACATCATCGTATTCTCCTTCTTCCCCTTCTTCAACTTCATAATCAATACCATCAACATCATGATTTAAATCTAAACCATCCCTTTCAAATTCTTTAGATTTTTCATCATCTTCTTTATTAAATTTATTTAATTCTTGATTTAATTCAATTTTCATTTTATTAATATCAGTTGAAATAAAATTTTTAATTTTATTAATTTCAAAACTCCATTTTCTATCCATTTCTTTCATTAAATTAATCTTTTTTTGATAATAACCATCATGTAATTGAACAAGTCTAAATTTTTCAATATCTGATTCTTCTAAAAATTTTTGTAATTTATTATTTGATTCATTTGGAATAAAATATTTATCTTTATTATTATCATCTAATTTCATATCATTCCATAATAATTTCTTAATATCATCTAATGAAATATCTAATGATTTAATAAATTCATTTTTAGAATTAAATTCTTTCATTGTAATATCACCATCATTTTCATTTTCATTTTTTTCAGTTTCTTTATTATTAATATTAATTAAATCTTTAATTTGTAAATCTGGTAGTTTAGAAATAGATTCATTTAATATATTCCATTGTTTATTATTTTTAAAAGTTTGGATATCTAATTTTAATAAGAACGAATTTGATGAACTTGAATCACCATTTTTAACTTTTTGAATATTTTCTTCATTTATTTTAAAAAATTCATTCTTAAATAAATTTTTTGTTTTAATTAATTTCATACTATCGAAAATTAATTTAGATTTTAAATCATTTAATTCATTAAATTTTTCAATTTCATTTACGTTATTATTTATTTTATTATTGTTATTATTATTATCATCATCATCATTTGATTCTTTAATATTTAAAAGTTTATCTAAAACAATTTCACTTAATTCATAAGAATCTTGCAATGCTTGTCTGTAATTTTCAAAAGTATCTGACATTGTATATTTGATGTTTTGAAATGATGATTGATAAGATTATTAATAATTATAACTTCAAACAAAAAAAAAGTGAACTATACATAATCCATAATCCTTCCAATTTTCAATATAAAATATTTAGTGAAAAACAAAAAATTGTATATTATGCGCGTAATGTATTCCTTACTGCTTACTGCTTACTACTGAAAATATTAGCTATTATGAGTATAAAATAGAAAGGGGAGATACGAAATATACAGAAAAAATATATAAAAAGAGATAGTATGAAGTAGACAAACAAGTTGACGTTCTAATGAATCAGTAAAAGGAAAAAGTAATTGAAAGAATAAAGAAATAAATGAAGAAAGTGAAACACTTACCTATCCACAATATCTAAGTTATTACCTCTTCTGAGTGATGATTGATCATTTATGGAATGTCAATAACATACTTATAGCATAATATATATATATATGTGTGTGTGTGTGTGTGTATGTATGAGTTATTATTAACATATTTAAATAGTTTTAGCCAATGTAACGAGACTTTCTAAAGAAGCATTTTCAGGAAATTCAATATTTTTTTCCTTTAATAAAGTTGTGATTTCTTCGTAAGTAAATTTTGAATAATCAGGGACTAAAACAGTTGATTCATCAGTTACTTCAGTAGATTGTTCAGTATTTTCTGTAATTGATTTTGATTCATCATCAGTTTTTTTAGATTGACAAGTAAATGGATTTAAATGTGGGAAAGTTTTGAAGAATAATGAAGCTGCACCTATAATAACAAGTCCAGAGACTGCGGCTATAGACGCCTGACGTTGTGTTTTTCTTGAGAGTTGCATTATGTGCTATAGAATGGCTTTGTTTGGTTTAGTGTTGTACTGTATATGCACTATGTATATGTATATGTATCTATAAATGAAGAACCTTCTGCCGGGAAAAGAAAAAGAAGGGAAGTGACAAGAGAAACAACAGACGTACAACCTACACCATCAAAGTCAAACACCAAACATCAGACATCAGACCCACTGTTAACGATAACTTTAACTGTTCACCACTACTGCGCTCGCCAGATAAGAGAAATCGCTTTCGCCCCGACTGCCCGATGGGGAAAGCGTATCCGCCGATCGCCAGCTGCTCACTGCTCACCGCGAAGCGTGGTATTCGCCAGAGTCGAGTTCCCCAATATAGGCATATCCTCCAAATCCACCCACAAAATAACCACCCTCCACCACAAACTCCGTCCAGACACTGCTGTGGACACGGTTTTCTCCAGGAAACCAGGCACTGCTTTCTTGGTGATTGGCGATGAAACACTCTTCAATGATATGAAGCTCTTCCTTCGAAATATATCTAGCTTCCAATCTACTGTCGTGTTCTTGTTCTTCGTCTTCTTTGACAATCAATTCCCTAAAGTATCCGCGTAGGTTAACTCTTGGTAAACCATACATACTACCCTTAGTGGCTCCTGGCCAATCTTCAGGCTTTGATTCATCATTAACAGTATATGTAATACTATTGTCATAACCATTAAATTTCTCAATATTCTTAAAATTATGACTCATTTTAATAAATAATAAAATTGGATCACCATTATTAAAACAATCAATTGAATATTCAGGTAATGACATTGTAATTGTTTCATTATTAATTTCATATTTCGTATTTATCATACCATGTGTATTATTGGAAACTAGCATTCTTGCAACCTTACTACCCATTATAGGATCGGTGTATCTATATTTTGGTGGTTTGAATGGGTCATTAGAGTTACCATTATTATCTTCATAATCATCAATTTCTAATACATTTTGTCTTATTATACATTCCACCCTGATTATATTCAATAATAATAGCCCAAAAAGGATTGAAAAGTTCCTCATGTCTTTTTAATTGATTATTATAATGTACGATAAAAGTTAAAGTAGGTAAAACAAAAATAAAAGAACTATTACAATTTAATATCATGAGCCATATACATCAACCACAATATCAGTAGTAATTGTGGCGAGACAAACCTAAGACTGTCAAAATTAAAATAGCAATGCGGGGGACAAAGGACATTTATACATTATACAAAATTGTGCCTTAATAGCATTAACTGGGAAATAATACAAACTATTCTGTCTTATCTTTGAAAAAGCAACACTAATTGTGATATCAATCGTAACATATTCATATTTGTATATATATATCATGCAAGTCAATACACCAATTTTCAACTTAAATACATCTGCTAAAATTCCAGGAATTGGTTTTGGTACCTGGCAATCAACTGATCAAGAAGCTTATGATGCAGTAATTTCTGCAATTAAAGCAGGTTATAGACATATTGATACAGCTCATGTGTATGGTAATGAATCAATTATTGGTAAAGCAATTAAAGATTCAGGTATTCCAAGAAATGAACTTTTTGTTACAACAAAATTATGGGCAACAGATTGTCTAAATCCAAAAGAAGCACTTAAAGGTTCATTAGAAAGATTAGGTTTAGATTATGTTGATTTATATTTAATGCATTGGCCTGTTGCAATGAATCCAAATGGAAATAATAAAATGTTCCCAACTAAAGATGATGGTTCTAGAGATATTATTGATAGAACTTATATTGATACTTATAAAGATATGGAAAAATTATTAAATACTAATATGACTAAAGCAATTGGTATTTCTAATTTTACTATTAATAAACTTCAAAATTTATTAAATGAAATTACTAATATTCCTGCAGTTTTACAAATTGAACTTCATCCATATCTTCCACAACAAGAATTAGTTGATTTTTGTTCTTCTAAAGGAATTATAGTTGAAGGTTATTCTCCTTTAGGTTCAACTGGTGCACCTATTTTAAAAGAACAAATTTTAGTTAAACTTGCTGATAAATATAATGTTTCTCCTGCAAATATTTGTATTTCATGGGCTATTTGGAGAAAAACTATTCCATTACCAAAAAGTACAAATCCATCAAGAATTGCATCTAATTTAAAATATATTAATTTATCTGATGAAGATGGTAAAAGTATTTCTGAATTATATAAGACAACTGGTATTCACAGATATGTTAGCCCACAATGGGGTGTTCAAATTTTTGATTAAAGAAGATCTTTTTTGTTCTTTTATATTTTATATATTTGATTTATAATATTTTATAGATAGATATTGACATTCTTTATTTATTTACACTCTTTCGATTATGTTGTTTGTTTAGTTCGATTGTATTTTTTATTTCTATCTAGTATTTAGATACAAGTGGCGTGTGATATCTGGCGCATTATTTATATTTGCGTACAGATTACTGGGTACTGGATACTGAGCTTTTTTGTAACTCTTAAATTATAAGATATATTATATAGTTACTCAATAATATTATAAAAGGTTAAAATAGTAGTCAATTGTTATTATTTAAATATATATAAGAAACGAAAGAAATTAAAGAAATTAAAGAACTAAAATAAAATGAAATGACATAATTTGAAAATGGTGTTTAATAATTGATTTACCTATTGACTTGCTCTAATTGGGTTCGCTTGATTTGATTAATTGTATATTATTGATATCTCATATTATGTTAAATTGAATTGAATTGAATTAAAAAATGAAAAGCTAGATTTAGATTGATTCGTTTCCTTCATTGCTAGAAACTTCAGTAATATTTTCAATAAATTCACCTTCTGGTTTTTCAGATACTTCTTCTTCTTCTTCGATAACTTCAGATTCTTCTTCCTCAAATTCAACTTCATTGGATTGTTGATCAGAATTCTGTTCATTGTCCTTTGGAACTGGACCTGGAGGTGTTCCAGACGAAGAAGGTGGTGGTGGGTAAGAACCAGATGGAGAAGGACCACCATGATGTTTACCGTGTTTACCTGGCGGAGGAGGACCATGATGTTTACCATCTTTACCTGGCGGTGGAGGACCTGGAGGTGGTGGACCATGATGTTTACCTGGCGGTGGAGGACCTGGAGGTGGTGGACCATGATGTTTACCATCTTTACCTGGCGGAGGAGGACCTGGTGGAGGAGGACCATGATGTTTACCATCTTTACCTGGAGGAGGAGGACCTGGGGGTAGTGGACCATGATGTTTACCATCTTTACCTGGAGGAGGAGGACCTGGGGGTAGTGGACCATGATGTTTACCATCTTTACCTGGAGGAGGAGGACCTGAAGTTGGTGGACCGTGATGTTTACCATCTTTACCTGGTGGTGGTGGACCTTGATGGTATTCAAAATCGGAATCGTAGCCATCGGAGAAATCATCATTAGAATAATAATCACAATCCTCTGTTTGTTGTCTATGATGAACATATTCTTCAGCTTCGTAGTCAAAATGGTAATCATAATCTTGTTCATTCATCAATTCCTTGTTGGAATCCCATTTTTCAACATTTACAACTTCTGTATCAGAATCAAAAATAGCTGAAATTGAATCATAAACTGTTTTTAAAACTCTCTCTGGTAGAGCCAAATTTTGTTGTAAATTTTCTTGTTGTTCATTATTACCTCTGTTATTATTAGCAGCATTATGAGGTCTAACAGGAGCACCTTGAACAAGTGAAACAACTATGCAAGTTACTGCCAGTTGTGTAAATCTCATTATGAATGTTTTTTTTTGGTTAGCTGAGGAAACTGAAAGAACAGAAATAAAGAAAAATAAGCCGACGGTTCATCATGAATGCAACAAGGTATAGCAGTTTCAATTGATTGATGGCTGAAGAGCAGGGCCAAGCAAATGAAGAAACTGTAAACTATATATAAAACCATTAACTATATAAATTTTTGCGTCTTTGTACAATCAAAAGTCATTAAACTGCGCCTCTTAACGTCTGCCGACTAAAACCTACAACCTACAACTTACAAGCCTGAGAGGAAATATCTCTGCAAAGAGCAAAAACGCCACTATCAACTGAAGACTGAATTGGTCCCCTATTCATAAATTTTAGTTTTCTTTATTGTTTTTTTCTCAAGAAAATATATATATAAATAAAAGTATTAACGTTATCTAAAATATAGATTGATTATAGCTATAAAATAAGGGGGTGATGTAAATCCGATTAATAAATAAAAGCTCCATAAAAAGTGTTGATATACATTTGTAAAAATGTAAAAATGTAAAAATGTAAAAATGTAAAAATGTAAAAATGTAATATAATGTAGAAATCATAAAAAGCAAAAATGTCTCATAAGTTGTTATTTGTTAAATAAATAGAAAGTTGAAGAGTTTATAATAATGCTTCAACATCGTATTCTTCACCTTCATTATCTTCAGCAGGTGGAGTGTACTTCTTCTTGTAGTTCTTACCAACCTTTTTCCAGTGTTTCTTTTGATCCTTACCGTAATGTTTCCAGTATTTCTTTTGATCTTTACCATAGTGATTCCAGTAATCATCATCTTCATCAGCTGGAGCTTCAGTGGATAATTCAACCAATTCTTCTTCGCCTTCTGGACTTTCCCCAACCTTCTTCCAGTGTTTTCTTTGTTCCTTACCATAGTGTTTCCAGTATTTCTTTTGATCTTTACCAAACTTTTTCCAGTAATCATCGTCTTCATCAGCTGGAGCTTCAGTAGATAATTCCTCTTCAGATTCTGGATCTTGATCTTTGAATTCCTTACCAATCTTTTTCCAGTATTTCTTTTGTTGTTTACCATAATGTTTCCAGTATTTATGTGGATCTTCTGGTGCATTTTCTTCTAATAATTCAACATCGGATTCAACATCAGAATCATCATCAGTTGGTGGAGTGAATTTCTTCTTGTAACCCTTACCAACTTTCTTCCAGTGTTTCTTGTAACCTTTACCAACTTTTTTCCAGTGATCACCTGGAGTTTCTGGAGCATCACCATCTTCAGCGACGATAACTTCAAATTCTTCTTCAGATTCAACATCAGAATCATCATCAGTTGGTGGAGTGAATTTCTTCTTGTAACCCTTACCAACTTTCTTCCAGTGTTTCTTGTAACCTTTACCAACTTTTTTCCAATGATCACCTGGAGTTTCAACTGGTTCTTCAACAGTTTCAAAATCCATAATAGAATTAACAGTATCAAGGATTGTATTTAATAAACCTTTTGAAACATCTTTTGATTCATTTGGTGTTGAATAAGTATGTTGATTAACAACTGGTGCAGCATTAACAACTGCAATTGCAGTAGTTGTAGCAACTGATAATGTAGTAAATCTCATTGTAATAATAATATATTAATTTAAACTTGTTTGTTGATGGATAAAGAAAAGAAATAAGATAAGTGAATAAATATATACTGAATGTAAATGAGAAAGATGAATAAATGCAAGGACATTGTGCTCCTTTTATAAAAAGTGCCCCAAATATCTACACAGTAAAAAATTGCCTGTCATCTGCCACGCCTCAATCTATTATAATTATTAGTATATGGTATATATGGGAATTAATTTATCGATAAGTAAACGGTGCGCCGGTAAGTGTAGTATATATAAAATTGAAATTTTACTGAGTGAGTACTGGTTGAGTGAGATATAGTGAGAAAGAGAGATAGGCATGCCGGAAGGCGCAGGGCGCAGCCAAATTAGGAATTAAGAATTAGGAACTAAGGCAGACCGGTTGAGGAGAGAGAATTTTTATGAATTTAATTTAATTTGATTAGAAAATAAAAAAGGAAAAATAAAAAATACTCAAAATTTTAGCCGCGGCTGGGTTTTGGTGCACGGGTGTGGGTTTTTAAAAAACATATCCGGTCACGTGCCTGAGTATTATCGCGCCGCCGACCGGACCCGCAGCAATCCACACTCATCACTCATCCACACACTGCGAAGTGTGAAGTGTGAAGTGTGAAGGAAGGAAACTCAATGGAGATTCCAGATTCCAGATTCCAGATTTAAGATTTAGGATTTAAGACCGGAAATATATTTTCATTATTTATTATTGTAATAACTATTAACATGTCAGAGGCAACCAATAACGAGTAATGAATAATGAATAACCATAGCTGTTATTTACTATCTATGTTTTTAAGAAGAAATTTACTGAGTAAAATGTAAATCAAAATAATTAATTTTTGTATATTGGTATCACGATATAAATATTTATTTAGAGATAATAATAATAATCTAAAGTAAAGTAAAGAGTAAAAAATTATAATAAATTAATATTTAATATAAAAAATCGAATAAGAAATCGAACAGTTAATATATAAGTTAATAAATTATTAATTATTAAACTTATAATAAAGCAGCTAAACCAGCAAGGGCAGCAACACCACCACCAACAATTGCTCTTGGAGCAGCATTAGAGTATTGAGAAAGGGTTGAAGTTTCAGTTTCAACAGCAGTTGAAGAAGAAGTTTCAGTTGCAGTTGCAGTGGTAGATTGGTTTTCAGTAGTAGCACCTTGAATTTGACCATCACCAATTTGGGTAAGAACATCAGCAGCAGAAGCAACTGAGATTGAGATAGCAATAGCAGAGATAACGGAGAATTTCATTGTTTAGCGAGTGTGTGTATGTGTATATTTAAGATCTTTTGGATGAATAAAGAGTAAAAATTTATAAACAAAAGAAAAGGATAGGAAGTATAGCTTGAACCCGGAAAACGAATAGAGGATGGGAAATGTGTTGGTTTAAATAGACCAAAGACAAGAATAAATTTTTTACATCAGCAGAAGGAATTGGATGACAAATTTAACAAATAACTTAGTAACAAAAAATAACACTAATGACAAACTAATAACAAATAAGTATGGCTGTTGCGGAATTGTGAATTGTGAATTGTCAACAAACAACAAACAACAAACAATAAACATGAACTTATATTTCACACCATCAGGGGTATATTCATGTAACAATAACAATGCAAAATCAAGAATTTCTATTCTTCTTCGCTCACCTTAGTGTCTAGTGTCTAGTGTCTAGGCTGTCGTTTAGTGTGAGTGGTTGGTGTGGGGAAACATTAGCAACAAACAACAAACAGCATTAACGCCAGACAACGGGAAACTGGAAACAAACTGGAAACCAACTGGAAACTAATCTCAAACAACAAACAACAAACAACAAACACGAGCAATGAGCAATCCACAGTTATTGTTTTCTGTTTTCTAGACTGCAGATGGAACGGTGACGTGTGGCGTACCTCACACCTCACCCAGTCTGTGACAGCTGACAGCAGGGAAGCTAATTAGGAATTATTATAGTCGCCAGTCGCTAACCGCTACTCCCGGCGCAGAATGTAAACAGTGACAGCCCTACCACACGCCACACCACACGACGCACGACGCGCTTTTCATCGATCTCTTAGTAATAATTATTAATAAAATTAGATGAATAAATAAATAAATGGGAAATTCAAAATGTCCGGATTTTGGCTTCAGTAAACCGTGTTGTAAATTTGATATTTTCTGTTGTAATTTGTAATACAACACAATTAACTGATATACACGTAACATCAGTTAACATCTCTGTTAGATAACAAAAATATTCTAAACTAATACTAAATATACCCTATCTAACATGATAAAACTTATGTAGAAAGAACAACGTAAAAATTGAATGATTTATTCAATATTTTCGCTTTGTTTACTTTTCATAAAAAATCACCAACCTATTAAAAAAATTTTAATTTGTAAATGTTCTTAATTCTATTCCTAAATTATAATTTAAAAAATTTAAAAATATCGTCAATTTATTTATCTCGTCATATATGTATACCTTATCTTATCATATACATCATACCTTACTAACTATCTTATAACTCTTATAGATCATTGTATTGTAGAAATGATCATGAATCTTCTGCTGCAAGTCCTGGTGGCGGGGGCACACAGATGCATCACGTGCACAGGTGGCACAACCAAAGCTTCTGCTAATTATTTATTTAAATTTAAACAACATAAAACATGTCGCATCAATAATTTTTTTTACATTTCTAAAATTCCCTATTAGGAATCTTACGGGTTAGGTTTTATGTTCTTTTTTTTAATAAATATATATATGATACATTTATTTAATACTTGATTATATTAAAAGCTATGAGTCAAATGAAAAAATCTTCTATTTTAAAATCATTTACTACAATAGACTGTGTAAAAGTTTCTCTTCCATATACTAATGAAATTTATCTTGAACTTTTAAATGAATTTTGGATAATACATCTCTTTTATCATCGTAATAAAAATCAACATAGAGTTGCTAAATGGTGGTCATTTTTAGATATACTTCATAGACATTTAAGAAAAATATTACTTTTAATGGAAGATATTAATGAAATTATAAAATTTAGAAGATTATCAACGATTAAATTTAATTCAAATAAAAAATCATTTATTAAAATAAATGAATTCCCATCAATGAAAAATAAAAAAATTATAAAAAGAATTACTCAAAATAAGAAAAAAATTAAAATTGAAAAAAATTTATTATTTCATAATAAACTTAATGATAATCAAGCAATTTCTTTAATTAATAAAAAATTATCATTATTAATTAAACAATCAAAATATTTATTTAAAAAAATAATTCCAAATTCATATTGGATTTTTATGGGTGTTGTTGAATTAGGTCAATTTACAAATATTGGATTTGTACTTATTGGTTTTATTTCAAAACTTTATAATCTTTTATCAAAAATTGATGGAATTGATATTAATATTAAATTTCAAAAAATTATTAATAATTCAACTAATAATATTAAAATGAATCAACAACAACAACTAATAAAAGAAAATGATGATGATTTGGGTGAAGTAATTGAATTAAATGATGTAGAAAGTGTTGAAAATTCAATTAAAGAATATTTAAAAGAAGAAGAAGAAGAAGAAGAAGAAGAATCAACGGAAAAGGAAAAAAAGGAGGAAGAAAAAGATGAAGATATTATTAATGCACCACTTAAGAAAAAATCAAAATCAAATAATATTATGGATGATTTATTTGGATCAGCTAAATCTCTTAAAAAGGAAAAGGTAAAAGATGGAAAAGATTTAAAGAAAAAGAAAAAGAAAAAGTCAAATAATGCAATTGATGATATTTTTGGATTTTAAACTATTATGATTTATATAAAAATATATTATTGAATAAAAATTACTAATATAAGCTCTATATATAATGAACAATTGTGTTTTAATTAATTTTCAATTTTTAAGAATTCCCTGTGCCCAATTTGGTAATATAAAACTAGCTGAATGAATATCACTATTATAATATTTGAATAATTCAGATTCTTTCTCTTTTGAAAACTTTCTTGATGGTTTTGAAATATCATTATTAATATCTTTACTACAACACATCAATGATATTTGTCCTGAAGTATAGGTTGGTATAGTACAATAACATGTTTTAACTAATGGAAATATAGTTTCACATGTATTCTTTAATTTTTTTAAATTATTAATATTTAACCAAACATTCTCAGATGCCATTGAAATTACAATACCATCTTTATTTAATGCATTGTATAATAATTTAAAATAATCTTGTTCAAAAAATGCTTCAGCTGGACCTTCTGGATCAGAAGAATCTGTTATAATAACATCATATTTATTTTCATTTAAATTTGATTCACCACAATCTTTCAAAAATTTAAAACCATCTTGTAAAATAACATTAACTTTTTCATGATCATAAGATTTAGCCATATTTGGTAAATACTTTTTACTTAATTTAATAACCATATCATCAATTTCAACTAATGTTGCAGATTCAACACAATCATGTTTAACAACTTCACGTAAAACTCCACCATCACCACCACCAATAACTAAAATTTTTTTAGGATTTGGATGTGAAAATAATGGTATATGAGTAATCATTTCTTGATAAGCAAATTCATCCCTTTCCGTAACTTGAATAATACCATCTAAAACTAATACATTACCAAAATTAGTTGATTTAAAAACTAAAATATCTTGAAATTCGGATTTTTTTGAATATAAAATTTTTTCAACTTTAATCATAAAGGCTTGTCCGGGGAAAAATTCATCACTTACCTCACGAAACCATCCATCAACAATTGATGGATGTGTTAATTCTTGTTGATCTTCTGTCATTGTTCATGGATAGTTATCTACCTAGTCAATAGTTTCAATTCAATATACAATATTTTGTTTATATAAGTTTATTTCCATCGTCTTAAGACGTTTAAGTGTTACTTACGTCTTATCTGCAATTTTTTTTCTTTGAATATTGAAAAAAAAGAAAATAAAATAAAAATGAAAAAGCTGGCTGTGCACTGACATGAATTTTCAAATTTCAAATTTTATTTTTTCAAAATTTCAAAATTTTTTTTTCCAGACTGCTTTTTGTTTGTTTTAATCATGTACTTGTTATCATTATTTTAATCCAATACAAGACTAATATATACCAAAGATACATAATGAAACATCCATTTCAACACGTTCTATTAGATAAAACAGGTGATTACTTTTTTGCAGCTGCAATCAATTCTGTTTTTTTATTTAAATTTACATCAGATGGTAATGATGCAAAACTTTTAGGTTCTTGGACTGATGAAGTTGATCCATATTATACTATTAGAAAGCACCATAGAGAATTACTTGAACAATATGAAGAGCAACAAAGAGAAAAGGCAGAAAAGGAAGCATCTTCTTCAATATCCAATGAACAAGTAAATAAAAATAATAAAAGAGAAATTAATAATCAAAATCAAATTCCAGAAGAGCAAATACCAAGTTCAACAAAACAAATTATGAATAAAAAGCCAAAATTACCATTACCAGGTCCAGGTGCTCCTCCAACTTATACATATATTAGAGATATGTGTTTATCTCGTAATAATAAATATTTAATTGTTACAACTGATAATGATAAAGCAGTAGTTGTATTTGATATTAATTATAATGCTATTAATAATGAAGAAGTTTTTAAATTAATTAAACGTCAACCAATGTCAAAGCGTCCATCTGCTGTTTCTACATCAATGGATGATTCAAATATAATAATTGCTGATAAATTTGGTGATGTTTATTCAATTTCAATGACTGATCCAGTTGTTGAAGATGATAGTAAATTAATCCCAATTTTAGGTCATGTATCAATGTTAACTTGTGTTCAAAATTCAATTGATGAAAATGGTAATGAAGTTATAATGACTGCTGATAGAGATGAACATATACGTATATCTTATTTCCCAAAATCTTATATTATTAAAAAAATTTTATTCGGTCATAAAGAATTTATTTCTTGCTTTTCATTACCAGAATGGTGTGATGGTAAAGTTTTAATTAGTGCTGGTGGTGATTCATTTATTTGTTCTTGGTTATGGCAGAATAAAGATGAATTTTCAGAATTAAAAAGTAAAATATCAATTGATTCTTTAGTAAAGGATAAATTAAATGATAAACATTTAATTCCTGAAAAATTTCAAAGTGATGAAGGTAATTTAGTAGAATATTGTATTTCTAAAATTATACCATTAAATAAAAGTCAACAACTGGTAATTATATTTGAAAGAATTCCTTCATTATTTGTTTTTGATTTAACTAAAGATGGTGAATTATCATTTGTTAAAGAATATCCTGTTAGTAATGATATTATCACTGCTACTTCTTCAAAAGATAAATTAATTATAAGTTCAGATGAAATGGGTCAATGTTTACAATTTTTCACAATTAATGATGATAAAACTTTATCAATTTCTTCTCATTCTGATAATTTATTAAAATCAATTGATAATGCAAATAATGCTGTTATTGGAGATATTGAAGAATTAATTCCATTATTCAATATTAATTATTTGAGAAAAAGACGTGAACATTAAATTAAAAAATCTTTCATTTATGTGTATATATATTTATTATTATTTAAAATTAAATTAAATTTAAAATTTTAGTTTATTGAATTAAAAGAATTATTTTAATTTTTATAAAAAAATTCTTTTAGCGTTAAAATGTGATTCATCCAAAACACCTTCAAATATCAAACCATTCATCCAAATTTTACTCCTACCTTGAACATTGATGGTCCACTGAGAATTCAACAATTTTATAACAATAATTTTATTCCCATTTTTCATACCTATATTTTCACTTTCACTATTTTCATTATTAACATCCATCAATGTATTCAACCATCCACGTTCCATTTTCAAACCATTTAGATTACCAATACTATCATCCATTCTAATTAATACAGTTAATTTATGAGTACCATTTTCCTTTTCATAAATATAATCATCTGTAACTTTAGAAAGTAAATTTTTAAGAGTATTTGCTATTTTTCCAGTAATTAATAAATTTGAAAATCTTAATGTTGCATTAACCAATAAATTAACTTCTGTAGATTCTAGTTGTAATATTAAATCTCTATAAATATTCTCATCAACAAAGGGTCGTGAATATTTAATAATTGTATATGGTGCATTATGATCAATCATAGAATCCATGGTATCATTTAATAAACCATTTTTTTTAACATCTTTATAATCAAGAATAATTTCTTCTCTTCTAGTAAATGGATTTTTCAAAATTTGATGTTTAATAATTTTTTGTTCAAGAGCAAAAAATTGATAATATCTACAATCATTTAATAAATCTTCTCTATGTTTTTCATTACGAATTTCAATAGAATTGCCATATAATCCATGTAGTAATTCTGAAAATATTATAGGTGATTTATTAGATTCATAAGGGTTCATTGCAGGTGGTCGTATCATAGCATCATTATTTGAATATGGATCTCTCATCATTGTATTATAAAGAATACTGAAAAAATTTGGATGATTACCTTTCATTGATAAAACTTCTTTCGGAATTTTAAACTTTTGACCCCCAACAGATACATGGAAAGGTTCTAACAATAATCTTTCTTTTAATTTTCTTAATCTAAAATAATTAGCATCCATTAATAAAAATATGAATTCATATTCATCTTCAATTTTTATACTATAACCTTGTAAATGTTCACAAATTTTTTTAAATACTTTAGTGGATCGATCAATACTCAAGCTTGTAATTCCAGGAGAAGATAAGAAAAAATCAGTAAAATATGATGGAGAATCATATGATAAGGATGCACCACTTAATCTAAATCTTTCATCACCAGTTAAAATGGTGTACACTTTTTCATGTGGTAAAACTTCAGGTATCTGTGACTGATATTTTGCCGTACCATTAAAATGTGATTGAACCACTGGTGATGTTATCTCTGACAGTTGAGATTGCATTGATTTTTATAATAAATATTGAAATGATTGAGTAGGTGGCAAGGGTAGACGTAAAAGAAGATACATCCCACAGTTTAAGAATGGATTTGTAATGTGAACTTTAATCTATAGATCTTTGAAACAAACTGGGGGAAGAATTACATAATTGTTTACTAATGATGATATTCGCTTAAGTTTCCTTATTGGGAAGTTTAGATATAAATTAGATACATTCTAAATTCTAAACATCCACAATAACTACTTTGTAACGGAAATGTTAATTTTTATAATTTTTTCTTTTAATTATATATATTATATTACAAAGTTATATGAGGTATGCACAATATTGACATACAAGTTGATAAAAGCGTTTGCTATTCAAGAAAACCCCAAAGTAAAAATAAAAACATGAAGACGAAAAAAAAAGAAGATAAAGTAAATAAATAATTTGTAAAAAACCCAACCCAAATTAACAAAAGATAGCTCTCAATAATATTGCAAACCCATGCAATTGATTAAAGAAATATCTTTATGTCATATTTTATTCGGGAGAATTTTGAAATAATCATTATTAATGTTGAATGTATTTTTGTATTGACTTTATATTTTTTCTTTCACAAGAATTGAGATTAATTGTTTATAGATTTAAGTGTATTTTAAGACTTTAGATAATTATTAATACGTTAATAAAGTTTCTTTGAAATGGTAGTCTATGTTATTTTTGATTTATTGTGATTGATTTGTTGATTGTTTCTGCTTTATTATATTATTGGCAACTGAGAGTAAATTTTTTCTTCTTTATTTAGAATTTCATTGAGTGTGGTTTATCACCAGATTTTAATGAGAAAGAGGAAGCTAAGTATTGCTTTAATAATGGAGTTTTCTTAATTTCAGAAATTAATGCCTTGTCGACAACCTTTTGGTCTTCAATTCTTTCAGCTCTAATTTCCTTCTTTGGAGCACCCTCACCGAAGAAGTCCTTTTCAGATTTCTTTGAAGAAACCTTTTCTCTAGCAAAGTAGGCAACATTGTATTTTGATAAGTCTAAGGAATCTAATGAAACACTGGTAGAAGTTGCAATTACATATCTTGCATTAACTCTTCTTAATGGAACACCATTGACCTTGAATGGACCGGAAACTAATAAAGTATTATCTTCTAATGATTTTAAGTAAACAACTCTCTTACCTCTGAATCTACCTGCTAAAAGGATCAAAACAGTACCTGGAACAAGAGAAGCTCTTAATTTTTGAGGTCTAGCAGTCTTTCTAGTTAACTTAGCAACTGGTTGGTTTTGAACAGCAGACATTTCGTTTTGAGTGACTTTGTTTGGGGGTTTTGAAGTGACAAAAGTGTATTAAATGAAGTATAAAAAAATAAATAATAATATGTTTATAACTCTTATCAGTATCTAACACATGAAAACACTTCCTATCTATCTGAACCTACACCAAAGAAACATGCTGACATAGAAATCCATTGCGCGCGTATCAGTCATACCAATTACCTAGAATGGGAGCATGTGACTGTGACTTTACACGTTTGCGTCACCTAAAATAATACATTTGTGTGCGGTGCGAGGGGTGACTCAAACTCACGTGCGTAAGTAGAGGGCTTTAGAGGGTTATTCTTAAGATTGTGATACGTAACATTATGATATATACGTAATATAATATTGTGATAGATCATTTTACCATATAATTTTAACTAAATTTTGAATTCTAATTTACCTTATTTCAACAATAGAGATCTTGCTGCCATTTCTTGAAACTTTGTCAAACGCTTGTACTACTGGAAATATTTCGTATTTACAGAATTCTCCCAATTGTGTTCTGATTTGGGTTAACTTTTCAGGATTACCATAAATTTCGTAAAAAACATCTTTATCTTCAAACTTGAAATCCGAAAGGGTATCAATATAACTCACTTTAACCATTTTCTTAATATCTTCTTCATCTTCTGAATCAGATTCATAACTAATATATTGATTATTTTCCCGATAACACATTCCACCCCATTCAACATCTGCATTCTTCGGCAATTGTGTAACTTGTACAATAACTAAATTTTTTGTACTCTTATTGTCTTCATCACTTATAGAGATATATTCTTCAAAAAGATTAGAAACTATTTCAACAAGTGATTCATTCTTAATAAAACAAATAGTTAATAAGTTGTGTTTGTAACCTGTGACATCTTTTATGCTGTCATAATGTTGTAAAGATAAAACAGAACTTAATACTTTATCATAAGAAGATAATTCCATATTTTTTGGAATTAATGGTATTTGTCCACTGATTCTCATTATTCCACTATTCTTATCGGAAATTGCTTGTGAATAAGGTCCGATATTACATGGTGCCCAATATGAACGGCCTTGCACATGTAACCCATTTTTCGAGTTGATATCCTTTAAAACAACAACTGAAAGCTGTGCATGAATTCCTTTTGGTAAATTGGTCTCAACACAAATTCTAGCTGGTGGAAGTGGTTTTGTAAAATATTTAACATATATTGAGTTTATATTTGCAAAGTTAGCCATATCATTAACTAATAATTTTGAGGATTGAATATTCGGAAAGTCTAATTTATAGTCAATTAATATTTCCTTTAGTTTGCTAAAAATATCTATTATTTGTCCTTCAACAGATTCATCACTAGAAACGAGATTAGAAATATAAATTAGTTCATCTTGTTCGTAGACGTTTTGATCCCATGTCCATACATTTTTAGATACTATAGATATTTCCTTATCAATAATATCAAGAACTGGCATCTGGTCATACAAGGCTTGAAATGTTTCAGTTAAAAGTGGTGGTTCAACAATAAAATCGGACCAATCTTTTATCTCAGCAATCCTTGGAGTTTTTGCTTCAAATCCAACCTTAATTTTGAGATACCATACGTCATCATTAGTATGCTTAACTATTTCTTTATTAACAATTGTAATTTTGCCATACTTGAAAAATGGAGCATCTAAAACAGTGGTTTCAAATTCTCCCCCTTCGCCACAAATATGAACACCAAACATTTTATTTAACTTTAATAATGTTGGATGTATTTCTTGTAATGTCATTCCTAAGTTTGTTTCATCTAATCCTATAGCAGCAACTTTTACAATTCTTGCTTCCATTTCACTTTGACACATTTCATTCATTAATTCGCCTTGATCTCTTTGCCAGAGATAAGCCAATGATGTCAATCCTAATCGAGAACAAACATCTTCAACTCTGGTACGCTGATAGCTAGATAAAATAGCACCTACACTGACTGCTTGAACGTCTGGGTGATTTTCCAATACTGTACTAAGTAATTTGTATAAATCTTCCGTTTCATCATTATCAGTTTTATTATATTCCAAATTTTGATTTGATGATGAACCTAGAATAGGTTTTCTATACATTGGTTTTCCAATACATTTTTCATAAAGACTTAAAACATTATGACCAACTGTTTGATACATATAAGAATCAATTTCGTCATTGTCTTCTTCAGGTGGATACAAATTTGCAAGACACACTAATTCATGCCCTTGAGCCAAACAATGCAAGATATTAAAACAAGAATCTTTCCCTCCAGAAACGAGAGCCACAAATTTCATAATTGATATGTTTAAAGTTTGCTATTAATAGTATGAATTTGATTATTACAATTCAAATAATAGTGTTGATCTGAAGAAAAGTTTGAATCTTAAAGCTTAGAGTTTAGAGACAGTGGAAATATTTTTTTATTTTTTTCATGTTTGAAATCTATTTACCACAGCCTTGTTTTGGCAATCTTTTTTACTTTTTAGCTCTTAGTTTTGTACTGGTTCCTCGTTTCGGTTATTTTTATCATGCTGTTGTTTGCTGCTACAGTTATCAATTCATTAAGAGTTCCTTGTATACTACATATCAAATATACAATATACAACGACATACAAGTAGTTTAAAACACATATATTCCTATTGATAATTATAATGGATCCTCAAATAATTATGGAAATGCAGCAGAGAGGGATCTCTGAGAAGTTCTGCTTACAAGGTTCCCAAAACCTCAAGCAGTATGCAAACATGCTACAAGATATTGTGGCTGCATCAGATCGTAACATCAGTGAGCGTAATGAGTTACTGAAAATTATCAAGAATGAAGCAAATGTTTGCTTTGAAAAAAGTATTTCTAAAAGTCATGGTTTGATTGAACCAGGAAATATGTCCAAAGAAGAAATAATTGCTTTTGACCAAATAGCAAGTGCAATGAAATACATCGATTTTAAACTTCTGAAGAGACATCCGTCCAAAACAGACGCTTAACCTATTAGCTTAATGAAACAACACAAATCAGTGTATAACCAACAAGTAATTAGTAATTACTTCTACATTTACGAACCTATCGAATTTTTCATCTTTAGTAAGCATCCACAACTGACATAAGCATCCAACTTTGATATGCATATTTACACATTAAACTGACAGATCTCCCTTTTATATTCAATTGAATATATCAGAAATTTTAAACTTATATGTATCTTGTCAGAGACAGAGATATATAATTAATATAAATATAGCTGATCAATATATATCATTGGCATGTGCTTAGAACTAAGATTAACTAAAATAAACAGTGATGAAAACTCACAAATTTATCTATTTAGTGATTGCTGGAAAGGAAATGTTTATTGAAATCAAATTCACCAAAATGCTAAGCCATATTTTTCAATGCTGTTGCCCTGTTTTCCTGAACTATTTAAATATTGAGGCAATTCCACTTTATTGAACCCCCTCTTGCCCTTCTCTCACACTTGCCATCTTTTGAAGTTTGTTCCTTTATTACCCCTAAAGCATTTGGCTAGGGTGTATTGCTTTTTTTCGATATAGTTACAATGTCCAGTATGATACCAACCAATCCCCCAATAGTCTTATCAAGATTGTCACATATCCCAATTTATATATATGTATTCTAACATTCTCTCAAAATTGTTGATTTTTTATCTCTTCAGAAACCAATTCAACACCAGCTGAAACAACTGGTGACATTTTCACTGCAATTTCTACCACTCAACCAAGTACCACTCTTTATTCCCGTCTTGCAAGTAAAGTTCCAATTCCATCCAGTGTTACTGCCTCTGGTGCAATCCAAACTAATAATTTCTGGGGTAATGTTACATTAGGAGATCAAAACTCTTACATATACACTCATCCTTATGTTGTTTGGAAGTCAACAGTTACTGATTACTTTGGATTAGCAGTTTCTCACCAAGATGCTTCTAAAAGAGTTTATGGTGAAAACAATGATCATGGGGCACCATCTTACTTTTATAGTGCTGCTGGTAATATGTCATTAGTTTTAGGATCTTCTGATTTTGATAATGGCTGTTCAATTTCCTTAACTAACTTAAAGAAAATGTCAATTGATATTACCTTATCTAGTTCAAATGCAGGTTCATTAACAGCTTCTGTGTTACAAGGTATGGGTATGGTATCTGCAGTTTACAATGCTTTAATTCCTGAAATCCATTCTAATATCGGTATTGCATCCGTTTCTGGTGACACTGCTCCAAAAGCTGGTATTGACAAATACAAGATTGTTTTGAATGATGGTAGTACTTGGCTCATGTATGTTACTTTAACCGACAATCAAACATGTTCATTTGCATTAAAGGATTCTAACCATATCATTGGTTCTAATTCTATTAACGGTTGTTATATTCAAGTTTGCTGTGGTGATTTTAGTGATTATGATACTGCTGCTGGATGCTATCCGACTGCCTGTACTTTATCCGCAAACGTTGATGGTTCTGTAGGCACTTACGCTTTTAACTATACTACAGTAGGTTCTGGTACAACTCCTTTAATTTATGCTTTACCACATCATGTTGATTCATTCACTTCCACTACATCAGGTAAAAAGTCTAATGCTTCATTAAATGATACTGTTCATGGTACAATGGTTGGTTATTTAACAAATATTTTTGAAATGTCTGAACAATTACCAACAAGCTTAAATATGGCACCATGGTCTGCTATTTCTGGGTTTACTACACCTAGTTATTCAACTGATGAGTTAAATGCAATTAGGGCTGCTGCTACACTTGATATTGCTAATGATGTTGCAAGTTTATCCAATCTTAATTCCATGTATTATTCTGGTAAAATTTTAGATAAATTTGCTTATGTCTTGTATGTTTTGTATTATGTTTTAGCTGATGAAGATTCTACTAAGTCTTTTTTAAGCTCAATGAAGACTGCCATGGAAAGATTTACTGGTAATACTCAAATTTACCCTCTTTGTTATGAAACTAATTGGGGTGGTATCTGTTCTACTGGTGGTATGTCAACAGGTGATTCAAGTGTTGATTTTGGTAATGCATATTACAATGATCACCATTTCCATTATGGTTATCACCTTCATGCTGCTGCAATAATTTCCAAAATTGATCAAATTGTTGGTGATGGTACATGGGTTACTAAAAACAAGGATTGGATTAACAATTTAGTAAGAGATGTAGCAAATCCAAATGAAGCTGATACTTACTTTCCTGTTTTCCGTAATTTTGACTTTTTCATTGGCCATTCATTTGCACATGGTATTACTATTTATGCTGATGGTAAAGATGAAGAATCTAGTAGTGAAGATTACAATTTTGCATATGCAATGAAGATCTGGGCGCAAGTTATTGGTGATACTAATATGGAAAACCGTGCAAATTTAATGTTGGCAATTTCAAGTAGATCAATCGGTACATACATGTTATATCAAACAAATAATACTTCAATGATATCTCAATATATTGGTAATTATGTTAGTGGTATTAAATTTGAAAACAAGATTGCACATACTACTTATTTTGGTACCAATGAGGAATATATTCATGGTATTCATATGTTACCAATCACTCCTGCATCATCATTGATTCGTTCACCAACATTTGTCAAGGAAGAATGGGAAAATTTTTTAAAGAATATAATTGATAATGTTACTGATGGTTGGAAGGGTGTTTTGATGTTAAATGTTGCATTATATGATCCAGCTACCGCTTACAATTTTTTCAACGGTTCAAGCTACAGCAGCAATTACTTAGATGATGGTATGACAAAGACATGGTCTTTAACATACTGTGCAGGTGTTAACAACTAGTTTCATCAGTTTTATCAAATGATTACTTTTTTATTATTATTTTACTTAATCGGATTGAAATACAAATTTAAATATATACCCTGATCATTATTGTTTTATTGATATTATTATTGAATTATGAATTTTAGCTTTGGGAAATAACATTATTGCCTCTATTTTCCCTTATTGAATTTTATTTTTTTAAGCTTGTTTCATCACACACATCGTGTGTTTTATGTAGCGTTTATAACACTTTTATTACTCTTTAATTACTTACACACAATTATAAACTGAAGTTTACTAGAAAGTGGAAACGATATTATATAGATAGATGATACTAACTACTAGATAATAGATAGATCGATAATCGATACTGGAAGTCCTGAAGAAGACGCCAATTCCGAGGAGGCTCGGGCTCGGCGAGAGTTTCCCTAGGATTTAGGATTTAGGGTGCTCGCTAGCGACTGCGCTTTGAGTGAGGAGGGCCGTGAGCTCGCTTAGGAATGCACAGTCTGGGTGAAGAGTGAGGAGTGAGGAGTGATGACGGTGTAGCTCGGAGATGACTGCTATCAGTGATCAGTGGGAAACAAGATTGGCGATTGGTGATGGGTTGACTGTTGGACGGTACATTCTATAAAAGGAGCACTTTTCTCTGGATACAAGTGTATAACCAAATGAAAAAGATGTCAATAAAGTAGGAGTCTTATTGATGTTTTATTTAAACTCTCCTTATTTTAGTTCTTATCCTAGGTCTTAACCTTAACTAAATCTACCTCTTATTACCCTCCTGCTATGTACAGACAAATCATTTTAAAGAGAAGCATTGCCTCAAGCAATGTTTTCACTAAACAAGCTGTAATCTCAAACATACTAAGAAATAATATTCAAACGCGTTTTATTTCTCACACTAGTGAAAAGAAACTGTCAACAACAGGTGAACCAACAATTTCAACAAATGGTCTTCATACAAAAATTACAAATGAAAAGACATATTTAGATACTTTAACTAATAATGAATTATTAGGTTATTTAGTTATTGGTTTAGCTACTATAAATCGTCCAATACTTAATTTAGTTATTAAATTATTCCCATATACTCCACTTTGGATTATTAGAGCTTTAGTTTATCAAAATTATTGTGGTGGTGATAATTTGCCACAAGTTTTAAAAACCGGAGAACGTTTAGCTGAACGTGGTATTCGTAATATGATGATTTCCTATACTGTTGAAGCATGTGATGGTAAACAAATGTCTGTTAGTATTGAAAAGATTATTGAAGAAACTGAACGCAGTATTTCTGAAGCACTTGTACCACATACTGTTTCAATGATTGAAGATGTTATTTCTAAAGTTGATAAAAGTCAAATTTCTAAAGTTATTAATGAAGTACCACCAGGTTATGTTGCACTTAAACCAACTGGTTTAATTGAACATGCAGCTGATATTTTATTAAATTATGAAAATCCAAAATATTTAGATAAATATAATCAATTATTAAAGAATTGTGAAAGTATTTGTGAAATTGCTGTTAATGAAAACAGGATGTTAAAGGAAAAATATCCAGAGCGTGAAGCTCCATTTGTTGTTATTGTTGTTGATGCTGAACGTAATGATTTACAACAAGGTGTTTATAAATTACAACGTGATTTGATGGCTAAATATAATCGTTCTGCAACAAATGGAAAACCAACATTAGGTGATGCTTGTATTGTCGGTACCGTTCAAATGTATTTGAAACAATCCACTTCAATTTTAAAACTTGATGAGGAACTTGCTAAAAAAGGTAATTATATCTTAGGTTGGAAGCTCGTTCGTGGTGCATACATTCATTCTGAAGTTGATCGTAGCGTTATTCATGATACAAAGGAAGATACTGATAAGAATTATGATGCTGGTATTTCCAACACTATTGCTAACATGAATAATGAGAATCCAACTGTTGGTCATTTAGTTGTTGCAAGTCATAATGGAAATACTCAATTAAAAGCCACTAACTTATTAAAACAATTAGGTGAAAGCAAACATTCTCAAATTGTTCGTTCTAATGTTGTACTCGGTCAATTATTAGGTATGGCTGATAATATTACTTATGATTTAATTAAGAACCACAACACTAAAAACATTATTAAATACGTTCCATGGGGTCCTCCATTAGAAACCAAAGAATATCTTTTGAGAAGATTAGAAGAAAATGGTGATGCTGTTCGTGCAGATTCTGGCTGGCCATTAGTTAAAGGTATCTTAAGTACTTTTTTCAAAAGAGTTTTCTAAATTCAAAAACAAAACAAAACAAAACAAAACAAAACAAAACAAAATTTATTTTCTAAACAACTTTAAGTGTTTTTCTTATTTCTTAAACTATTTCATTTCTTCTTATTTTTTTTCTTTATTAATTTCTAATGTACAAATTTATAGATTAAATTGCTTTATGAACCAAATATAAAACATTAAAAAGATGCATAAAATTTTTTGCCCAGATATTAAAAAGATGTGTAACGATCTAAAAAGTCCTTGTGAAAATCACTTTTCAAAGTATCATTTGAAAATCGATCTTTCTGTGTCAACTCTGATTTTTTATTCATCTGTTTGACACATCTCCATGATTTTTTCTTGATCAAACCATCTTTAGTGGAGTTTGATTCTTTATCATCATTTATTTTTAATAATGGATTTGATGTTTTTGCACGTTCCATAATTTCTTCCTCTTCTTTCTTTCTCTTAGCTTCTTCTCGTTCTTTTTTAACTAGTTCCAATTCTCGCAGTAAAGCTTTTTCATCTTCATCATCACTGTCACTTTCATACTCTTCTTCGCTTATATCTTTTGATTCTAATCCATCTTTTTTATCTTGATCAGAAATTTCATCAATTTTCTTGTCCTTTTCTTCAATTTCATTTCGAAGTTCCTGAACTTTCTTTTCATCCAGTCCTTCTATTCTTCTCCCTTCAGTTTCATCATCATCATTATCATCATTATCGTCATTATCGTCATTATCGTCATTATCGTCATTATCGTCATTATCTTCTTCAAACTCAATGTTTTTACGTTGTCTTTTATTTCGAAACTTTAATTTTGTGTGAGAAGTAAGTGCACGCTTATGAGTAATTGAGGAAACCACTCTCCTTTCTCTCCCTCTGGCATGATCAAATGTAGGTCTATGTGCTGATGTCATTGTGTGTAGTGTTCCTATTCGAGTATTATTAATAAAATATCAACAAAGTATTAATCACTCAATAGTCGTAATAACAGACAGAGCCGCCTCTAAAATATTTTGTATTTTGTCTTCTGCAGAAAAATAGAGCGCCCAGGTTTACATTACGTTTATTTGTTACGCAGGCTTTGAAAGTTGGAAACGCAAGCACAAGCACAAGCAAGGAAAAAAAGAAAAGTCAAGGACTACAAAGAACAAAGAACAAAGAACAAGGAACAAAGAACAGATCGTGTGTGTCATGGGTATTTGTACACTTATAGAGATCTACAACAACAACTCAACCTAGTAATGTTACATCCCAAAACAGTGGGGCTGGAAGATCAGTCACAGTTTCAAGTGAAAGACAATATAGAGCAGGAACTACCCGGACATTTGTCTACTATTACTACACCAGATATTAAGGTACACAACAACATTGATAATGATAATGATGATAATGATGAAGTTCCCCATATAACACAACAACAGGAACAACCTTCATCGAAAATATTTACAAATACACAGCAAGAAATACATGAAAACATGGATGATGAAGTCAATAAATCCAAAATTTCAAATACTATTCACTATGAAGCCCACACGACTAAATCTGAAGATGAACAGGAAAAAAAATCAGATATTGGAAGTATACATGACGAAAAATTTGAAGGTAAAAACAATGAATATGAAGACGAAATAGACACGATGATTAATATAAAAGATTTTGCATATGAAGTGTCCGATAGTAGACATTTCGGAATATATGATGATGAAGAAGATGAAGACGATGAAGAAGATGAAGAAGAGGATGATGAAGAAGAAGAGGGAGAAGAAGAAGATGAAGAAGAAGAGGGAGAAGAAGAAGATGATGATTACGCAAACTATAATAGAAACTATAATGATAATGAATTTGAAGGTTATGGTTATGATGAAAAAGTAAAATACAATCATCCACACCAGTCACGACGGGGAACCCAACATTATCAGACTGAAATAGGTGATAGTATAAGCAATACAAATGGATACATAAAAGATGCAAATATAAACGACGGACGAAATTATTATGATAATTTATATGGAAAAAATATTTCTAATATTACCACCACCAACACAAGTACTTCTATTACTACTACTAATAATAATAACAATGATGATGATTATGCTTATCCCAATGAAGAGAGTAATAGTACAGACATTTTACATGCAATTGCGTTGTATGAATTTACACCAGAAAATTCAAATGAACTACCTTTGACACCTGATCAAATCTTGATTATAAACTATGAATGTGGTGATGGTTGGCTTGTTGCTCATGATCCATCAACAGGCCAAACCGGTTTAGTACCAAGCGAATACATACGTTTATTGGAAATAGATCCAAATGAAGAAGCTTATGATCCACAGGAGGAGGAAGATGTGGAAGCATATAATGAGTTTGCTGAGGATGCAAAAGATGCTCAAAGATTTATGCCGGAAATACTCTCTGTTGATAATCACATTGATTATAATGAGAATAGGGAAAATGCAAGTACCAACTGTAATTTAACAGAAGGTTTAAGCAAGTTATCACTATAAAATGGTAAATATAACGACAATATTTTTTACTTTCTTATTTAAATATACAATTTCAATTAATTTAATAAATAGATGTAAACCATATCGATTATTACTAATCTTGTTGGATTTCAGCTTCCCAGTTACTTTCATCAATGCCAGTTGTGTCCTTTTCCTTTGCAACAAATCCACCAACTTTTTCAAGTAATTCTTTAATTGTAGTTTGTAACTCTTCATCAATTTGAGCTGCTAACTCTGAATCATATAATGACTTAACCGCAGAACTTAATGCTAATTGTGAATTTTTAATAAACTCATAACTTGGTTCTTCATTCGAAATATCTTTGTTTAATTGATAATTTTCAAATTCTCTACCAAGATCAGATGCATTTTCAATTGCAACATTGTTCTGTATTCTTAATGCTTCTAAGTAATTTGCAAAACCTTCAACATATAATGCTTCAATACCATCTTCATTAATATCTCTAGCTGATGCAGAAATTTCAGATGCTAATTCAAACATACCACATTCAACTGCATATTTGGATAATGTAACTAATAATTGATATAATTCAATATATATCATTTCAATTTCATCTGGATCAATGTTTTCATTAGTATTTGCTATATCTTCTAAAGCTTGTTTCTTCTTTTGAAATAATCCCCATGATAATTCAATTTCTTTAATTGCTTCTTGTGGCTTTTGTTGAGAGATACGAACACTTGCTATTATAGAATGAGTTTCTGGATTATCAGGACATAATTCAGATAAAGTTTTGGTCCATTTTTCACATTCTTCTTCTGCTTGTGGTAACATACAAAGATCAGTCATCCAAATTTCAACAATTGCGGCTATACCTTGTGTTAATTTACTTGTTATATACTCACCAATCTTTTCTTCACTATTATACGCTTGTAATAATATTTTAATACTTGAATCTAAAGAATTATCAACTTGAATTTCACCTTGACTTATAGATTGTAATATTTGAGCTTGTTGAATTAATTTTGCAATACCAACTTCAAGTAATTGAATACCATTTTCACCACCAATAATTTGACCTAAGTGGAAAAACTTTTCAATACCTTTTTCTGCAATTGGATCTAGCTCACATGCCTTTTGCAAAACAGTAAAAGCAGATTCAACATCACTATTTTCAAGGTATGCTTCACCTAATGTTTGAAGATATAATGCATTCTCTGCATATGTAGATTTAAATCCTAATAAATCTTCTAAAGCTTGCTCTGGATTAGTCGGAAGAATAACAGATGCCCTGTGAATTAAATTTAAAAGATTCTCTTCTGACATAATATTCAATTTTTGTTCTTTAAATTATTAGATCTGTTTTCTAAATAGAAGATCTTGGTATATATATATATATATATAACAAAATTAAATAAGTTTTTAACATGTTCCTACCTATATCATTAAAATATATGCAAAGAGAAAAAAAAAATAGACGGTAAAATATTTTTTTTCTCAACTTGTGGCGCATCAATCAAAATTTCACAGAAGAAAATGGAAGATTCATGTTGAACATTTTGGTCTCCTTTTGTTCGGAAATTAAAAATTATTGGGATAGAACAAACGTATCTGTATATTCAACTACCAAAAAACAGTGAAATGGACCCGTTAGAAGAACAACAACAAGAATTAGAAATTTTACAGTCCATTTACCCGGATGAACTCACCATTCTTACACCAACTAGGTTTCAAATTAATATTTTGCTTGATACAGATACCAAGCGCAAGCATGCAGTACTGTTGGATGTTACATACTCGGAAAATTATCCAGAAACAGTTCCAATATTGAATATTATTGAAGGAACTGCATATAATGAAAAAAATGAAGATGAAGAAGATAAAGACGAGGAGGAAGATGAAGAAGAAAACTATGATGACGATGATGATCAAACAATGTCTAAGAAACTTTTGAATTTAATAGAAACGATTAAACTTGATAGAGAAGACTATGCTGTATTACTACGAAAAATAAGAGACGAAGCTGAAGATAATGTTGGAATGCCAAGTGCTTTTTCCTTGGCTTCATCTTTGAAAGATCATGCAGAAACACAGTTTATTGAAAAGTTTCAAATTAGAGAAAAAGAAATCTTGGATGCACGTGAAGCTCGTGAACGTGAAGAACAAAAGAAATTTACAGGTACAAAAGTTACACCCACAAGTTTTGAAGAATGGAGACTCAAATTTAGACAAGAATTGGGCATTGACAAACGTCTTGATGAACGTTATGCTAATGTTCATAAAGGAAGGCTGACCGGTAAGCAAATTTTTGAACAAGGTTTAGCTTCTAGTGAAGAATTGGAAGATTCTGCAGATGGTAAAGAAGTTGATATGAACGAACTCAAGAAGAAAATGGAAGAAACTGCAATTTAACTTTATTTACAAGTTTTATACATATTCATATAAACAAACAAACAAAAAAATAAAAATAAAACATAAAAATAAAACATAATTTATAATCTAATTTTGATTCAGTAATCATTAAAAGTATACTTGAATTTTTCTATAGTTTCTGGATTAATATCAGTTTTTTCATATCCAGTTAAATTACTAGTATATGTCATTATACTTCTGATATTATCTTTGGCTTTTGGGTTATTTAATAAAGTTGCCGCTCCACCAAACTCGGGCTTTTCACTTTCTTTGGATATATTTGGTCCTCCATATTGCATCTGTGAAAATAGGTCTGCAAATATATCAGCGTTTAAGTCATCAGTATCTCTTTTTGCAGTTAGCTGTGTAAGTATGAGATTTTCATGCTTGATACTTTCTCGAAAATCTATTATGTTCAATCGGTCTTCCTCTTCATCACACAACTTTTGAATATACTCATGTCCTTTAGTTGTTAAATCGATATTGGATATATATGATTTATCTAACATTCCTTTTTCATTGAGCTGTGTATTAGAATCTAGAATAAAAAAATCATCATCATACCATTTGATGTTTGAGTTTAGTTCTCCTTCTGAATCGTTTTCTGGGGAGTCGTTTTCATTATCTGTATTTGGAATTAACTCACGCATTTCATCTTCTGATTGTAAGTCATCAATATCTTGGGCATTTGATAACATAGCTGCATAGTCAATATTTTCCATGTCTTCTTCACTTTCTTCTCCGCTTAAATAATCATCATCAGAATCATCCCCTAATTCTTCTTCGGAATCGTCTTCAATATCATCATTACTATCATTATCAGAATCTTTTTCAGAGTCTGAATCAGGGATCGAACTTGATACTTCGGATGATTCTTTTTGAATTCGACCTGTTAACTCATCTGGACTAATTTTCCCCATTAGTTGAGACCATAACTTTGTAGAAAAATTATATTCTTTTGAAAGTTCGTTTGAAACTTCATAAACGTCATCTTTAGTAATGGCTATTTTCCAAATATCATTCTTATCAAGAATAGTAATATCATTAGGTTTAGTATTCTTCATCAACCCCCATTGGTTTACAGTAAAGTCTGGGTAAAAATCAACTTCTTCACTATCATATTCATTGCCATCTTCTTCACTACACTCATCATCACTAGCATATGGTTTAAAATAATCAATATCTTCTTTTACTTCTGTATCCATATCTTTTAAATTCAGTATTCTTACCATTGGTTTAGGATCAGGTGGAGGTTTTAATGCTTTTATTAGATTCACCCATTCAAATTGCTGAGCTATAGTTAATTCATTCATTTTTCTTTTAAATAACCTTGACATTGATTCATAAGTGTATTCATAAGCCAAAGTATAAATATCATACAATGCAAATTCAGTCATTGAACTTTTACCAGTTACCCGTGATACATTTTGTATTTTAGCTATAATATTAAGAAGAGATTCTATGTTTTTCATATTGAATAGTTTTCTACACTTTGAAATAATTTCTTTACGATAATTTCCACGATATTCCATAGAAACATTTCTAAAACGTAATTCATCAAATTTCTCTATGGCGTTAGACAATTGATCTTCCCTTTTAACATAATCTGGAGTCATCTCATAAGCAATTGGCATGTCTTCAAAAGTTATTAACTTTTTTTTAAGTTTTTTATTTGATTTGTATAATTTTAAACCTTTTGATAATGCATTATAGAGATTCAAAATATCAGATTCTGATTTATTTGGAAGAAGTTCTGAAATTTGATTAATTTTACCTATACCATATCTTGCCAATGATTCATAAAAGACATCTTTTTCATCTGCTGTCCATTTAATAGAATTTGAAATTTTTTCATTTGTGATTGATTCATTATCGTCAGCATGAATGTAAATTGATTCACGTTTAATAAAATTATTCATAGTATTTCCAAATCCCGTACGACAATCAAAAAACTCGTTAAATTCTTTAGATAAAATTTTATGATATTGCATATTCAAATATTTTGTATAACATTTAGTAAGTTTGCCAATAAATACAATAAAATCTTTTGATAATTTTGAATTCATTGCATCATAACCTTCTGTATATCCAACATAAATTGCGTTTAATAATGTAATTAATACTTTAAAATATGTACATACATTCTTTGCTAATTGTATTGTATCTAATACAGGTGCAACTTTTTTCCATATTTCTCTATCCCTTGGAATAAAACGATATGCTTCTAAAAAATTATCCCATGAAACAAAATTTAATATTTTAATTTTACTTGGATGTAATTTAAAACCAGAAGGTTTTATAACTAATCGAAAAATATGTCCTATTGCATCACCTAAATATTCATAATAAAAAAATCCTTTAAGAGGATAATCAATAACTTGTTTTTGAAACTGTTCATAATAATAATCTGAGAAAGTTAATGGTTTGTAATCAATTTGATTTGGATCAAAACAAACAAAATCTTTTTTTGTTATCGGTTTTCTCCTTGATACCGGTTTATGTTTTAGTTCATCATCACTAATATTTATTTCTTCTTCTCCCAATTTCGTAGTTGTATCTGGAGATAATGATTCCTCCTTATTTGCGTTTATCTGTATTTGTTGTTCTTCTGATTCTGATGATGAAATTAAATCGGCACTACTTTCAGTGACTTTTGCATTTTTCCTTCGTTTGACTGTTTTTCCAGTCATCTGTTTCATTTTTTTTTCTAATAATATATATTAATGTAATATTATCGACACATCTAAATTTGGGTGAAATTTGATAAAAAACAACAACAAAATGCAAAACAGGATCAACAAGTCAAATTAAAATGTGTAAAAAGTAAAATTGAGAAGGAATATGTGCAAGAAACATGTTTAAATTTTGAGCTCTCTTATTCTTGTTTGGGCTTAAGCGGGAAAATTTTTTTGTGTGTTTTAAATTTTAGTGGACGGAGAGACACTTTCAAAATGAAATTTCTAAATTTTTATTCTCTATTTAATTCAGTTTATTAAACTTTCTTGTGACAGCAAAGAGATTTTGTGATATTATATGGAACCAACCCATTGAAGATGTTAGGAAGGTGTAAATGTGTGATTAACGTAAGGCCATATTCTTTTATTATTAATAATGGACCCGCACAAAAGGGATTGATCAGACGATGGAATTCTACATTAGATACTAAACCTTTGGATCTCAATGAAAATAAAGATTTGAAGATAGAAGATAAAAAAGAGAATGATAATAAACAGTTTGAAAAAACAGATTTACCCTTGGAAAATTTATCTAAAGATAATGACAAGAACATTGATTTTGATGAAGATTTACCTTGGAGTTATAATGAATCACCTGAAACTATTGTTGAAAACAATAATATTCCAGGTATTTCAAATGTTGATCCATCAAAGAGTGAGTTAATATTAGCTCCATTAAAAAAGAAACATTCACCTATTGAAAGATTAACTTTAAAAAAAAAGATAATATCACAAGCTAATGATAAAAATCTTAAAATTGAACGTGATTATAAGAATTTAATGCAATTTAAACATACAGTTTCAAATGACGATTTTTTAAATATTATTGAAGAATTAAAACCAACTAATTCTGTGATTACTATTAAACAATTATCTGAATTATCTTTAAACTTAGATAAAGCTTTTAGATTGAAACAAATAAGAGAGTATATTGAGACTTCATGTCCTGAAATTGTGATGAAGAAAACTATGAGTAAGAAAAAACTTATAAATTTGATTATATCAGAGCATTGGAGATTGAAAGTAACATTAGATCCAACTGATGATTTATTAGAAGAGACTAGACTTGATCTTTCCAATAAGCGTGATTTATTTTTATTATTAAGTAATAGAGGATTTTTACCACAACATTGGTCTTTAATTGGTGCTCAACTTTCTTTAGGAAAATCTAGAAAAGAATTAGTTGTTAGAGGTTCTAAAAATATTGTTAATTTTGTTCAAGCTTCATGGAATGATTTATTGAATAATATTTCTACTGATACACTTGATTTAAGAGAAGTGACGCAATTTTATGATAGATTAGGTAAAAAATTAGATTTAAATACATTACAAAAAGAATGTGGAGTTTATTTTGATAAAGTTAATGTTGAAAATGATTCTTATGTATTATCTGCAATCAAGAATATTTCTATATCAAATGCAAAAATTGAAATTCTTAAGGCAACAGAATATAGATCTGGATGTGATAATAATTTAGTTTTAAAAGAATTGATTGATGATGCAATAAAAGAAGATAAAGATATGGTAATTAAGATGGAAATCAGTGATGATTGTTTACCATGGTATATTAAACCTGAAAATTATTTTAGATATTCAATTGTTAAGAAAAGATTAAGAGAAAGTTTATTGAGTGATGAAAGTATGATTTTTGAATCATTAAATAAAGAAGTTCAAGAATTAAAAATTGAAGTTGAAGAAGCAAAAGAGAAATTTGAATTTAATTATTTAGAAAGTGAAAAAGGAGGAAATAATGATAAAGCAATTGATAATAAATTTTTCCATATTAAAGAAAATCAAGATATTATAAAACCAAGTACAATTCTTGATAAAATTAATATTGAAAATTTTGAAAAGGAAATTAATAAATGTGAATTTACCAATAAGAATGATGAAAGTAAATTGATGTTAGATAATGTTATTAGTGTTAAATTTGGTAAATTATTATTTGAAAAAGGTAAAAATTTACAGAACACATATTTTAGTGAGAATTTGAGTGAGGTTATTCGTAACGTTGGAAAATTAGAAGTTATGGATAAGAATGCACGATTATTTGGAACAACAGGTGGTATTATGAATAGATTTATTAAACAAATATATGTTAAATTAATTCCTAATGGATTTTGGGGAGGTAATTTTAATCATTTTGTAAAATATCCAAGTATTGAAATATTATTTGAATTAAAAGATGGGAAATTACGTGTTAATCAATTTTCTTCATTTTTAAGTGAATTTGAAAAAAATATCGAAGTTGGATTACCTGAAAATGAAATTGATTTAAAATTTCAAAATAGTTATAATTCAATGTTTATTTATAATAAAGATCAATGGTTATTAAATGGATATAAAGAAGAGAATTTCCGTGGTGATAATTTAGGAGAAGAAGACAATGATATTGTAAGAAATAAACAGTTAATTAATATGTTCATTGCACAAATTTCCAAAGGATCATTTGATATTAAGAGAAGAGATGGATTAGTTGGGATGTTACAACAATTTAAATATAAACCATATTCATTTCATTTTCCCAAACAAACAAAGAATGGGAAGATGGAAGTTGTTAAATATTCACCAATTAAGGTTGAATTTGTTCAAACTATGGAATTGGATTACAAAGGTCTTCCTGTTTGTTTTGAACTTAGAGATGATGGAGAGCATGAAAAAGTTGAAGTTTCAATGTTGAAAGAAGGAGTAGAAATGGATGAATTTGTACAACATAGTACAGATCTTGCTCGTTTCCTGAGTCAGTAAGTAAGATGAGGGTGTTTTAATTTGTAATGTAATGATATATAATGGCTGTCTATAATGAAATTCTTGTAAATAGCAATAAATTGATGGACTTGTATAGTTGATAATGGTTGATAATAATAGATGAAATAGGAAACATGATAATAGTGCCGTCGATCGACGCAGCCACGACAATGCTCCTGTCGCAGCACATCCCATGCTCTCGTAAACTCGACACCCGCCACTCGCCACTTGTTGACACTCCACCTAATACCTAATACCTAATTAATTTTTTTATTACTGCTAAACACAGCCTGATGCCCACGGTGACGCCCTTGGACCTTGGGACTCCCTGGAACATTCTTTCCATTCTTCTTTCCATTTTTATTTCCTTGCCAATTTCCTTTTATTACTTATTCTCTCTTTTTCAAAGACTCCATTTAACAAGTCAATCTCTCGATTAACACATATATAATCAATCACAATGTCTACTACTTACTTCGACGTCTCTGCTAACGGTCAACCACTTGGTAGAATTACTTTCAAACTTTACTCCGATGTTCCAAAGACTGCTGAAAATTTCAGAGCTTTATGTACTGGTGAAAAGGGTTTCGGTTACAAGGATTCTATTTTCCACAGAGTTATTCCAGATTTCATGTTACAAGGTGGTGATTTCACCAACTTTAACGGTACTGGTGGTAAATCTATTTATGGTGCTAAATTTGCTGATGAAAATTTCATTCACAAGCACACTAAACCAGGTCTTTTATCTATGGCAAATGCTGGTCCAAATACCAATGGTTCTCAATTCTTTATCACTACTGTTCCATGTCCATGGTTAGATGGTAAACATGTTGTCTTTGGTGAAGTTACTGAAGGTTTAGACATTGTTGACAAGATTGAATCTTTTGGTACCTCTTCTGGTAAGACCAGAGCAGAAATCAAGATTACTGGTTCTGGTCAATTATAAGTATGTCATCATCATTTATAATTTTTAATGATATATTTGTATTTAATTCATTTTAATTTAATTTTATTGAATTTAATTTAATTTAGTTTAGTTTAGTTTAGTTTAAAGATATCTTTTCAATGAAAGCTATTTATTTTATTATTGTTTTTTTATTTATCAATTATGTACGAATGTTATTACTGATTTATGATTTCTTCTATCACCTTACTCCTAATACCTAATAAATTCTCAAAGGCAAATGAAAGGTGTAAATAATCGGCTAAAAATTGGAAAAACAGCGTCGATCGACACACGTACCGCGGCGAGCCATTATATAATTTCTAATTTCTATATTATACTTGCCGTCGCACGTTTTTTTTCATGAATTTCTCTTTTTTTTCATTTTCAAATTTCAATTTTCTAGATTCCTCGAATCTCGAACTTCCAAATTACTCACTGAGTCATCCATTAAGCTTCCATATTTCTTGATTTTCTTCTATCTATCTATCTATTCATTTATTTAGATAGATAGAATGGATGAATGAATGAATTAAAAGAATAAATTTATAAAAAATATATACACATATATTAAAACAAACATGGATTTAGTAAATCATATGACCGATAGACTGCTTTTTGCAGTTCCTAAGAAAGGTAGACTTTATGAAAAATGTACTCAAATGCTTAAAGGTGCTGATATACAATTTAATAGATCTAATAGACTTGATATTGCATTATGTCTTAATCTTCCAATAGCTTTAATTTTTCTTCCAGCTGCAGATATCCCAACTTTCGTTGGTGAAGGTAGATGTGATATTGGTATTACAGGTTATGATCAAGTTATGGAATCTGATGTTGATGTTAAAATGGGTATGGATTTATCATTTGGTAAATGTAAATTACAAATTCAAGTACCACAAAATGGACCTTATCAAACACCTGAACAATTGATTGGTAAAACTATTGTTTCATCATTTGTTAATTTAACTAGAAAATATTTTGAAACTTTAGAAGGTGTTAAAGAAGATGAACAATTAAAAACTAAAATTAAATATGTTGGTGGTTCAGTTGAAGCTTCATGCGCTTTAGGTGTTGGTGATGCAATTGTTGATTTAGTTGAATCTGGTGAAACTATGAAAGCTGCTGGATTACATGCTATAGAAACTATATTAGATACTTCTGCTCATTTGATTTATTCAAAACACCCATCACATCCTGAATTATTAGATCTGATTCAATCAAGATTTGAAGGTTTATTAGCTGCTAACAAATATGTACTTTGTAACTATAATGCTCCAAGAGATAAATTACCTGAATTACTTAAAGTTACTCCTGGTAGAAGAGCTGCTACCGTTTCTCCATTAGAAGATGATGGATGGGTTGCTGTAAGTAGTATGGTTGAAAGAAAAGATATTGCTGTTAAGATGGATAAGTTGAAATCTTTAGGAGCTTCTGATATACTTACATTAGAAATCACCAACTGTAGAGTGTAATATTGAACTCTTATATATATATATAAAATTAATGTTTGTGTACTTGATTAATCTTTAATCTGTATATATGTACATTCCGGTATGGTAAGATACATAATAGAACGTGATAAAACCAATATTACGTAACCTTTTTTTTGTGTTGGTCCTGACACCTTCCACTACTCCATCATCCACATCTTCTCCATCATATGCTTTCGGTACTTGTCATCATCTGCTAGGTTCTTCTGACTCTGGTACACTTCATATGTTTACGGTATCCTTTTCTCATGATGACTCTATCTCTTTTTCCGCTCTCGCAGATTCTGGTTCTTCTCACTCCTTTATCTCCCATAACTATTTACAACAACTTGGATTCCCATCTTTTATCCATCCAGATATTCCTAATTTCTCCATTTGTAACCTCCACAGCCAAATGATCAGCCCCTTCAGATTAACCACTTTTCCGTTAATTATTCAGGATCTTTTACCACCTCCCCAACCACTCTCAGTATAAAATTCATTCCTGACATCATGGCATAAATTCGTGTAAGACAGTCCACCGCATCACAGCATTCCACAATACATCAACAAAGATAGATTATCCCTACTGATCATTCAACCATCAACTGATTCAAACTACGGGAATAACTTTACATCAACTAGTACCAGAATACAGGAAAGAATCCAATCGCTACACCATCACCATTGATGATATTCGCCATGCTTCAGCGAAATACCATGCTAACATCAACTATGTATCTACAATACATCGGTTCTGGCAAAAATCTACAGAAGCAAAATGGCACATCTTGAACTCAATAATTTCACTACAAAACATCCAAAGAAATTATTACCCTTCACCAGTTGCACATTGGATGTTACAATCGCTGTTTCTTCAACCCATGTACGTTATGTACAAACATCAACACCACTATCATTCTGTTGAGACATACATTATTTCAATTTCCAACAGCCGAAAAAATCGTCAAGTATGTTACATCATCCTCTACATCTGCCAAAAACTTCTTGATCTTACCATCAATTCACCATTCTTCTATCTGCAAACTTAATGAAGCACTATTAATTTTTAATATATTGTAGTCACAGGTACCACATCATACCACCAGATTATAGCTGGTCTTTTGAAGAACTTCAAGTTCTTTGGGCGGAATTTAGGCGACGATGAACATACATTATCCACCCACCCCAAGCTTTTGCCATTTAATTCATATTAGGAGTATTAAACTGTTCAAATCTATATAAAATTAATTTTGTGTATAATATGTATAAATTTTCTCTTTAATAAATAGTATTAGCGAAAAAAAATAGTCCTTAATATATTCTTATAGTACTAACATTTTGGGCTTGAGTCTTGAGTCTTGAGGCTTTACAACTGGCTTCACTGAAATCAGAAACTAAGAAGGTCTGATGGTTAGCATTAATGATGATGTTTGGTTTACAGTTTGAACCTATGTTTTTGAACTAATTGGCAACACCTCCACCAACCCCTTTCACAATTACTACAGACCACCAGAGACCACTTAAGTTTTACAGATAGCTCCTATATCAGTCTCTTCTGCACCATTAGAGAGATTCAACAGTGCCATTCTATTAACAACACATCGTTTCGTCAATGTCACAACCAGCAGGCTCATTAAAAGGTAATTCCAAATCATCAAAACTTGAAGAGAATACCGATTATAATACATCTAGCCAGTCAAACTTATCTATACAATCCCAATTTAATAATAATAATAACTATAATAGTAATAATATAAACAAACCTCAAGATCATAGTTTGAATCAGTTTAATTTAGATCGAGATTTTGAAGATACATTAGATTTTGCATTGGAGAACATTGACCCAAAAATTAACCCCTTTGCTACAAATAATAATAATAATTTAAATAAATCTACTGATAATATAGATACTTATTCTTTGAAAAGTTTCCAAAAACAATCCTTTGTATCAGAAAATTCAAATTCAAATATGCTCCCCAATACAAACTCATTAAATACAGATAATATATCCACAAAAAGTAATTCTTCTACAAATTCTTTATGGTCTAAAGGTGTTTCTTCTGTTTTTAACACTACTAAACGTCTGATATTACAAAATAAAAAAAAAATACATCTTCCTGATGATTATGATATTTATAACGAAGATAACAACACCCCCAATAATAATAATACTTCTTCAATATCTACTTTAGATAACTTAAAGTCAAGGACAATAATACCTCATATGGATTCAATATATTCAACAAATGCTGTTTCAAATGCTAAATATAATGTCTTTTCATTTTTCCCAATCATTTTATATGAACAGTTTAAATTCTTTTTTAATTTATATTTTTTATTAGTTGCATTATCTCAAGCTATACCTGCATTAAGAATAGGTTATTTATCTTCTTATGTTGTTCCGTTAGTTTTCGTATTATCGGTTACTATGTCAAAGGAAGCAATTGATGATATATTACGTCGTCATAGAGATAGAGAACAAAATAATGAACTTTATGAAGTTTTAGGATCTAATAAATTAATTATGTCAAAAGATTTAAAATGTGGTGATCTTGTTAAACTTCATAAAGATATAAGAATACCTGCAGATATGATTTTACTCCAGTCTAGTGAAAAAACAGGTGAATCATTTATTAAAACAGATCAATTAGATGGGGAAACAGATTGGAAATTACGTATTGCATGCTCTTTAACACAATCATTATCTGAATCAGAATTAGAAATGATTAAAATTCAAGCTCAATTACCTACTAAAGATATTCATAAATTTTTAGGAAATTTAACTTATGGTGATAACGTTATTGGTTTAACAGTTGATCAAACACTTTGGGCAAATACTGTTTTAGCATCAGGTACATGTATTGGTTGTATCATTTATACAGGTAAAGATACAAAACAAGCAATGAATACATCAACTCCAAGAGTTAAAGTTGGTTTATTAGAATTAGAAATTAATCAAATTTCAAAAGTTCTTTGTATTTCTGTTTTCTTATTATCTGTAGGTTTAGTCTTTTGTCAAGGTTTTAGTGATGATTGGTATGTTGATATAATGAGATTTTTAATTTTATTTTCTACAATTATACCTGTTTCATTACGTGTTAATTTAGATTTAGGTAAATCTGTTTATTCATATCAAATTCAACATGATGCAAATATCCCATCAACTATAGTTAGAACATCTACCATACCAGAAGATTTAGGTAGAATTGAATATTTATTGACAGATAAAACAGGTACTTTAACTCAAAATGAAATGGAAATGAAAAAAATACATTTAGGTACTGTTTCATATACGGGTGATACAATGGATTTAGTTAAAGAATATGTTAATCATTTTAATGAAGTTACAACAAAACCAACATCTAGACGTGATTTAGGTATTAGAGTTAGAGATTTAATCTTAACACTTGCAATATGTCATAATGTTACACCAACAGTAGAGGATAATATTCTGGAATATCAAGCTGCTTCTCCCGATGAAGTTGCTATTGTTAAATTTACTCAATCTGTTGGTTTATCATTAATAAAACGTGATCGTAGTAGTATTTCATTATTACATGTATCTACAGGTAAAGTTTATGAATTTGAAATTTTACAAGTATTCCCCTTTAATTCAGATACTAAAAGGATGGGTATTGTTGTTTATGATAAGACTAAAGATGAATATTGGTTTTATGAAAAGGGTGCAGATACAGTAATGACTAAAATTGTTGTTCAAAATGATTGGCTTGAAGAAGAAACTAATAATATGGCACGTGAAGGTTTAAGAACTTTAGTAATTGGTAGAAAAAAATTAAATCAAAATATTTATAATGAATTTAAAACTGCATATGAAAATGCAAGCTCTTCAATGACAAATAGAGAAGTACAAATGCAAAAAGTTATAACTCAATATTTAGAATATGATCTTGAATTGTTAGGTTTAACAGGTGTTGAAGATAAATTACAGGTTGATGTTAAATCTTCGATTGAATGTTTAAGAAATGCAGGTATAAAAATTTGGATGCTTACTGGTGATAAAGTTGAAACTGCTCGTTGTATTGGTATAAGTACAAAATTAATTTCAAGAGGTCAATATGTTCATACAATTGAAAAACTGAGGAGTCCAGAAATTGCATTACAACAAATTGAAATTTTAAGAACAAATATAAATTCTTGTTTATTAATTGATGGTGAATCATTATCTACATACTTACATTTTTATCCTAATGAGTTTTTTGATATTTCAAGAAATTTACCTGCTGTTATTGCATGTAGATGTACACCACAACAAAAAGCTGATGTTGCTATTTTAATAAGAGAATCAACAGGTAAAAGAGTTTGTTGTATTGGTGATGGTGGTAATGATGTCAGTATGATTCAATCTGCAAATGTTGGTGTTGGTATTGTTGGTAAGGAAGGTAAACAAGCTTCAATTGCTGCAGATTTTTCTATTACTCAATTTTGTCACTTAACTAAACTTTTATTATGGCATGGTAGAAATTCATATAAACGTAGTGCAAAATTAGCTCAATTTGTTATTCATCGTGGTTTGATAATATCCATTTGCCAAGTTGTTTATTCTGTTTCTTCAAAGTTTGAACCATTAGCACTTTATCAAGGTTGGTTGATGGTTGGTTATGCTACATGTTATACTATGGCACCTGTTTTTTCACTGGTTTTAGATTATGATGTTAGTGAAAATTTAGTCACATTATATCCTGAATTATACAAGGAATTGACAGCTGGTAAATCATTATCATTTAAAACATTTTTTGTTTGGTTATTTGTTTCTATTTTTCAAGGTGGTGTAATCCAGGGTATTTCACAAGGTTTAGTTGGATTAAGTGCAACATCATTTACATCATTAGTTTCCCTTTCATTTACTGCATTGATTTTAAATGAATTAGCAATGGTAGCATTAGAGATTAATACATGGAACAAATCAATGCTGTATTCCGAATTAGTTACATTGGCAATTTACATCGGTAGTGTTCCATTTCTGTCAGATTATTTTAATCTTTCATTTGTTGGAAGCTTTTCATTTTATTGGCAATGTACATTAATTTTAGCTGTTAGTTTGATTCCAATCTGGGCCGCTAAAGCAATAAATCGTAAGTTACGTCCTCCAACATATGCTAAAGTTCAACAGGTTTAATTTATTAGTATTGCTATTACTATTATTTATTTGATGTAATTTTAAAAGGTGGTTCTCTTACAAAAATATTGTAATATAAGGTTTTATTGATTGAACTCAATATTAGTGTTGCAATTTTTTACTATTTCTTTTGCGTCTAGAAAAAACACAAACGAGAGAGTATGTTTTATATCTTTATCAGTTAAAACGAAATATATAGTTACATATGAAAAATTTAAAGAATATAATTTAATTTTTTACAGGAATACGATTCAAATATGATCTTATATATAGATAAATGTACGCTATATATACTTGTATTTTTTTTTTTAAAAAAAGACTTATCTCCTAGAATACTAGCTTGTATATTCATTGTTATAGTTATCATAATCATCATCATTATCGTCAATCAAAGCATTTTCACCATTTGTATCATCAACAAGATTTAATTCCTCTTCAAAATCGTAAACATCATCGCTCGATTTATGACCAACATTATTATTGTTATTATTGTTACCATTATTACGTTGCTGGAACTCCTTTGTATGTGCACGAGATATTATTCTAGAAAGATGTTGCCATCCAGATGGTTTAGGTAATGAATATTCAGTACGTTGTGTTGCTGTACTGTATATACTAACAACATCATTATCATGAACTAAAATATCATTGGCGTCACGCAATGAAGTATTTGACTCAAGATCTGGTTGATAAGAAGAATGAACATTATTAGAGTTTTGAATATTCACAGAATGATTTGATTGATTGTTTAGATTATCTTCCAATTCTTCTACATCGACAAACGGTAATGAATTATTATTATTGTTTCCCTTGAATAAATTTTTAACATTTAAATCCAAAGAATCTTTAACGAACTCTTGTATTCCCTTTGAATTTATAATTGAATTATCGTTATAACTATATGGAAGTTGACAAACACGAGAAACTCTAAATAAATTGACATTTGTAGCATGTTCATTTTCCATACGGAAAAACATCCAAACAAAACGACGTATTAATTCTGCAATAGCAACAAAAAATGCTGTTAAAGCACTATGTGAAATTGAATATGGAGTGAAAACGTAAACTATCCACTGAAATCTTAAAACAATATCAAATAAAATTGCACTATAATAAATCCATTTATATTTGTAAATCAATACATCTCTTAATAAGAAATTATCAGATGATGGTTGCATTAAGGACCAATCCATACAAATATCCCAAAATGATGAATATGATGAATTAATAATTGAAACAGTAATGAAAAATGCAGTAATAAAAATATTAGATGATTTACCATACAAGGCAATATCACGAAATGTTGAAATTCTATAAATTGATAAAGTGAAAAAATATAATGTAGTTATTAAATATTTAGCCAAATTTGCAAAATGTGGGAACCATTCACCAGTATCTAAGAAACGACGTAAACATTGCATTGCTCTCCAAATTGGTGGTATACATGCACAAATTCCTAAAACATATGATTTCATTGGACCACAGGAAATACAGTTATTCCAATTTTGATTTTCAAGACAGAAAAGCATATAAATATTAGCAATTGAATAAGTTAATGAACATGTAATTACACCCATAAAAAAATCTCTAAATTCGACTGGATAAAATCCACTTAAGAAAAGTCTAAATGTTGAAACAATAAACCATATACGTGCTTTAAGGTAAAATATTTTAAATGGACATAATAAAATGAATAAAAGACAATAAAAATAGATATAAGGGAAATATCTAAAATCAAATAAATAATATAACCAATGACTTGAACTAAAATATGCTAATAATGTACCAATAAATAATAAAGTTGAAGGAATAATTAAAAATTGTTTATAATCTAATGCATCATTTGGATTTAATTCAAAAACTAATTTATAATTAATTTTGTATTTATCCCAAACAACACAATTTAATGAAAATAAAAGACCAGCTAAAATAAATAAAAACCATGATCCCCATAATTGAAGAATATATTTTTCATCTGGATAGTTACCACTATGTGATCTATTATAAACATCTAGAATAAAAAAGATTAAAAATGGACAAGAAACACCAATTAAATAACCACTAAAGAAATTTGATCGATAGTGAGATTTTACAGTTGCAAAGGATCTAAGTTTAGTAATTGCTGTTTTTCTATGTCCATCTTCAAAATATGAAGTAAAAATATTTTCTAAATTATCAGTTAATTTATGAAGTGTATCGGAAGAATTAAAATACATAGAATCAACTTTTTTCATATAATTTGAAAGTTTTGAATCATGACAACGTTTATCATATTTTTTAACTATTTTTCTAAATGCAGTTCTATTCACTACTCTAAAAGAATTTAAAAGTTCAATAGTATGATAAAGTTCACAAATTGCCTTTTTAATCATGATTTTAGAGATAAAAAAAGGTGGTGAATCATGTTCTTTATTTGAAAAATTATTTGAATTAACAATTGAATTTGAATCAAAAGGGGGATCATCATTATTTTTTTTCCAGAAAAAGTTTGGAAGTGTTGGCATTTCAAAATAGTTAAAAATGAAATGAACACGTTCTAAAATTGAAACGGTACTAAAATATTTACTTGGTTTAATTAAAGAAACACAACTTCTATTTTTTGTAGAGTTTGTTCCATGATGTACACAATCTTGTTGTTGAGATTGTAAATTGGTATCTATAAGATTAAATTTTGATTCATGCAATTTTAATTGTTCTAATTGATCTAATAATATAACAAATCTAGTAGTACATTCAATTTCTTTATGTTTATAAAACGTATCAACTTTAAATAATTCAATATCGACCCAGTCTAAATATTTGTTTTTTGCTAAATCAACCAAATCTTTATGTCCTTCAGTTAAAGAAGCTCTTTTATCACGAATGTATAATATACTTGTTGAACGTGAACGATGATGTTCAATAATATTATTATTTGGATTTATTAACTTATTGTCCTTTGTATAAGGAATTCTTAAACCTGATTTTAATAAAGGTATTGATTCATTATTATTGTTTTTTTCAAATGATTTATAGTTCAATCTATCAATTAAAGAAACTACTTTAAAATCATCTTCAACTTCATCATCACTACTATGATTATTATTATTATCACATTTATTTGAGTCAGAAATTGAGAAATCTCCTAAATTATGAAATTGATAATCCGTTCTATTTTTATTATTAATATCAGGATTACCATTAAATATACTATGTAAATCTGAAGAGTTATTTAATTCATTTTCAAAATTATTTAATGAATTTGAAGAACATTGACATTCTGTTGAAGTTTCCAAAAATTTTTCTAATTTTTTTAACTTTGTTTTTCCTTTAAAATAATCTAAATATTGGGATCTCCATTCTGGTACTAAATGATTTTCAATAAAATCACCAAATTTCATAATTAGATTATTAAATTTAATCAGTTGTTTGATTGGATTGTGATGGGATAAATTTGTTGCAAATGCTAAGAAGTTTGTCTTGAGTTTGTGCGTAATGTGTGTGGCACATGGGATCTAATAGGAACCTGACCAGTTCTAAGCTAATGGTCATGAGTGAAAATTTTTACAGTGCTGTGTTTTGTTGAATAGAAAATATAACCGCTGTTTACCAAACACTCGACCGCAGAGAAAAGAGCATAAGCTAGAAGCCATGTTGATGATGCTGTTGTAGTTTGCAGTTGTTGAAGTTGTTGAAGCTGTTGAAGTTGTTATCTTCTCCGGACTCCAACTCCGACGACACCCCTAATCACTAATCACCATCCCCAGGCCAACTCTGTTTCATTTTAAATTTTAATCAATTGATTAGCCCATCCTTTGTCCTTTGTAGCAGCGTTGAGCGTTGAGCCGTCCTTCTCTCTATAATTCTCTCTTTTCTTAGTGCGGTGTGCTGTCCCTGCAGTGATGTCACTTTGCTCACAGCACAGCCCGGACATTTATGTGGGACCATTTCCCAATCCGTATTTCCGGGTTTCACTGCTTTATTGGCGACTGCTTACGTCAGCAAATTTATTGCATACGCGTCACGTGTGTGTATTTTCAAAATTCATTTCATTTCATTTCATTTCATTTATTTTATTTTATTTTATCTTATCTTATTTGGAGAGTTACTTCGGAGTTCGATATTAATTATTAATGCAAACGTTCATCTATATAATTAAAAAATCACTTCAAACATTCTAGTCATCACGATCTGTAGCATCTTCTTCTTCCTCTTCTTCTTCTTCTTCTTGCATCATTTGTGCTTTGTTTACCTTACGACGTTGAAAATCCTTGATATGTGCATTCCTCATTGCATTAGACAGATGTTGAACATATCTAGACATTGATGATGCAATACCATTGCTATTACTATGATTTGACTCATTTGAATAAGGATCAATCCCAGTATTAACAACATCATTGCTTCCATTTCTTGATAAACTTGCTCTTGATGGACGTCTACTAAAACTGTTTGGTATAATTGTTGATGGAACACCATTCGTATTTATTATACTACTACTTGTACTATTAGCAAATACCATCTTTGGTGTTTGAATATGAACCCCACTTCCATTTCCACTCTCAATATCAATATCATTCTTTCTCCTTCTTAAATCTTGTTCTGTAATATCTTTACTATAATCATTATCTTCCGAATGTAAAAATCTAGGTGAATTTTGTTTACGTTTAATAGTTGGATATGGTAATGGTGATTCACGTGATGCACGAAATAAATGTACATTAGTTGCATGTTCATTCTCCATACGAAAAAAAATCCAAATAAATCTTCTTAAAATTTCAGCAATAGCAATACAAAATGATGTAATTGCACTTTGTTGAATTTGCGCTGGAAATAAAACATAAAATATCCATTGAAATCTTAAAATAACATCAATAATTATAGCGGAATAATAAATAGAAGGATATTTAAATGTAATCTCATCTCTCAATAAAAAATTCTTAGAATCAAATTGTAATAACGACCAATCCATTATAATATCCCAAATACTAGAATAAACAGAATTTAAAGTTGCCCAAAATATTAATAATATCTTATATTTATTAATTGTTTCAATTCTGTATAATGATAATGACATATAATATAATGTAGAAACAGTATATTTACACATATTAGCTAAATGTGGGAACCAATCTCCAGTATCTGCATAACGTCTAAAACATTGTAAAAATCTCCAAATTGATGGCAAACATTGTAAAAATCCCAGTATTCTAGACCTTGACGATCCACAATTAACACAATTCTTCCAATGTTTAGAATATATACAAAAGAACATTGAAACATTTGAAATAGAATATGTTAATGAACAAAATATATCACCGAGAAAAAAATCTCTAAATTCAACAGGATATAATCCACTCAACAATAATCTAGTCAGAGTCGATAATAACCATAATCTTGCATTTAAATAAAACATATCAAATGGACATAATAGCAAAACAACAGATACTGCTAAAAATATCCATGGAAAATCATATCCACTAAAAATATCAGGCCAAAAATCTTCAAAACTAAACCAAGCTGTAAATCCACCAATAAGTAAAAACAAACTTGGTAAAACCATATATTGCTTATAATCTAATGTATCATGCTGATTAAATTCAAAAATAAATTTATAATTGACTTTAAATTTCGTCCAAACAAGACAATTTATTGAAAACAACCAACTCATTACAACTATAACAAAGAATCCACCCCATATTTGTAATAAATATTTACCATTTATTAATTCTCCAATAATGGTTTTATGTAATCCTAAATAAATAGAATAAGCCACAAATGGTAATGCTAATCCAATAAAAAATCCCCCGAAATAATCTGATAAATAATATGTCTTCTCAATTGCACTGGTTCTTAACTTAGTAATAGATACTTTTCTATTACCATTTTCAAAATATCTAGTATATGATTCTTCAACACTTGTCATAAGATTATCTAACACATCAGATTTACTAAAATAAGTATTATCTACTTTTTTCATATATTCATTGAGTAAATTATCACCTGTAGTTTTGTCATATTTTTTCATCAATTTTCTAAATGCAATTCTATTCATTAATCTGTATGATTTTAATAATTCCATAGATCTATATAATTCATAAACTGCTTTCTTAATCATTCGACGTGCAACAAAATAAGGAACATTATGCTTTGCAAGTTCTTCAGCTGGATTTTTCTTTCTTCTTTGAAAATCTTTAATATGCGCAGTTGCTGAAGTTGCTCCGTCCCTCGTTTGTTCTATATTATTATTATTATTATTATTATTATTATTATCATTCTCTTCATCACTACCATCACTACCATCTGAATAGTAACCATCTTCATAATATTGTTTCTCAACTTTACCATCTTCCTTTAACCATTCAAATGTAGGCAATGATGGCATATCGAATTTGTTAATAATTCTTAATTTTCTTCTAGTCCAAAATGATAATAGTTTGAAATTTCTTTGTGCAGAATTGAAAACACCATAGTTTACAGTATTATAACCTGTTAATATCCCTGAATGCATATATTCGTCATATCCATTTTCATTATCCTCATCATCTTCTTCTTCATCATCATCATCATCATCAAAATCATCTTCAATATCACCATCTGCATCTATATTATCAGAACTAGCATTATGATGATGAAGATGTTGATGACTATGATTATTTTGTTGTCCCTTGAGAGCCCTTTTAGTATTTAACCATTTTTTCTTGGATTCTTGTTTTTGAAGTTCTAATTGTAAAATCTGATCTTGTAGAATTAAAAATCTTTGAACACATGCATCTTCTTTTTCAGAATAAAATGAATTTACTTTATCTAATTCACCATCTACCCAACCTAAAAATTTTTGTCTTGCATAAGCTGCTAAATCTTCAAGCTCAGTAGCTTGTGATTTTCCAGAAATTGAAGGACTTCTTTTAAATGTATCAAACAGTGCACTTATTGAGGATCTTCTACGTTGAGGATTAAAATCAGATGATGGAGTAGAAGGAACAGAATGTTTTAATTTTCCAAATGTTACATTAAGAGTTGGTTGCTTTGAATTCAACAGTGGAGTTTTATCATGAATACCATTTTTGGAATCAATAATTGGATTGATTCTAGTTGATTCTCTAGGGAATGGAGAAACATTTGCACCATAAACTGTATCATTAACATTAAGTGCAGCAGCAGGTAATGCAAATGAAGATGAATTACTTTCCAATGTAATTTGATCTTCAAAATGATTATCTTTTAAACTTGATATCATATCCAAACCATTAGAGTCATTATATTTATGCCCGGATTGATGATCGTGGTTATCTTCATTTTCATTTTCATTTTCATTTTTATTCTCATTCTCATTGTCATTCTCATTTTCTTCATTAAGTGCAAATAATGAAGTAGAGGTGTGACTATTTTTTATAGTATTCGGAGTACTTAATTGTGGGTTATCAGTATATCTTTTGCTTAAAGAAAGAGCAGGGCTTTTTTCAAGTTGAAGTGGTGTACTTTTGATGCTGCTTATGACACTTGGTTTTCGGCTTAACTTCTTAAGCTTCTTCTTACCAGCCTTGTAGTCTAAATATTGTGTCCGCCATTCTGGGACCAAATGATCCTCTAATGATTGTGCAAACTTCATTGGATTGAGACTGATTTCCAAGAGAATACAACACCCATTAAATAAAGAGCTACTTTCCCAATTGATCTATATCTCCATCTTGAACAACTCCAGAACTTTCCTTCCTTCCTTCTTTCCATCTTTCATGTAAAAAAGACGTCTGCTCCAGCACCGCCACGTGCTCAGCGAAGGAATTAATTTTATTTTTCATTTTTTATTTTATTTTATTTTATTTTCCATTTATGAAATCCGGGGAATTTGAGATATTGTGAGTTTCTATTATAAATTATAATAACATAATACGGTTATGCGTTATACATTACATATATATTACATTACACACGTCTAAATATGTCAACGTTCAATAAAGTTCTGGTTCATTAGATCCTGAAGCTGTCTTATTTCTTCAGCTTGCATGGTATTTTGCATAACACCTGTTGAAATTTGATTGTCATCAACATAATTATAAATTGTAGTACCAATCTTTGGTGGTAAAACATCAAATTCGTAAACATCTTGATTTGTCCAGAAATCTTCAGGAAGTTTAGCCATTACACTAGACTCATTTGACAATACAACATGTCTGATAATATTTTCAGGAATAGATTCAAGATTATTCCAGTAATATGCACCCATATTTGGTTTACCAACTTTTTCAATAACTAAAATTAATTCGTTAGTAATAAAATTTTTAACATCAACTTCTTCAATTAATGTATTTAACCTAACTGTATATAATGAACTTATTAATTTAACTGTATCATTTACATCTTTTAATAACCACGGATGAGAAAATTCTCCTAATTTTTCAAGAATTTGATGACCAGTATATGGATGTCTTAAATAAGCTTTATAAATTGCTTCCTTTGCCTTTTCAACTTTACCTAACTTGTAATGACACAATGCGACAGTATATAAAAGTGGAGCAGTTAACCATTCTTCATAACATTGACATAAAGGAGATTCAACAAAATCAATTAAATATTGATACTCATCAGATAAGAAAGCATAATAATCAATTAAATATCTAACACCATATGGATCATCCATTGGATCAAATGAAAGTAATAATTTACAATATGTTAAGGCTGTAAAAAAAATAGATTTTTGTGTTAAAACAGAAATGTACCTGAAAACAGTTAAATATATTTGTCTATTGAAAAAATATTCAAATGGTAATCTTGATTTACCATTACCTAATTCAAAAGTATTTGGTAAACTCCAATCTAAAATAAATAATGCTCTTTCAATTAAACCATTAGTATTTGAATTATCACCTTGTCTTTGTAAAATACAAGCTACTTGTAAAACAGTTTCAAGACTATATGGTGCTTTTTGTAACAAATGAATCAGAGATTCATGATCTGGTTGAACAACAACAGACATAAAAAATTCTGTAGTGGCAGAAATTGAAAATGTTGGACCTGAATTCTCTTTATAATATCTAATACCATATTTATAATCTTTTTCAATATCACCAAGTAAAATTTCTTTCCAATCATTTTTAAATTTAGTTGTATATAAATTTAAAAGTTCTTCATTTGTCATTTCATCCATTGATAATGGCTTTTTAGAAATTGGTAACCAATCATCTTTAATTTTGGTTAATCTTAATTTTCTTGTAGTTCCTGGAATGGAACGATGATCTCTACCTGACCATCCACGTACACGATTTGCAAGCTTTTTTATTTGACTTAACATTTCAGGACTTATTGAACTTGATGATGTTGAATCTGCATCATCAATTGCAGCAGTAGAAAGTTTACCAAATAAATTTTCATATTCTCTATCTGCATTCAAATCTCGTGGATCAAATTCAAGTAGTTTCGAACATCTATAAAATTTCTTTGAAGTTAATAACTTACCACCTGATGTATAAGTTGGCCAAGGAGGTAATGTTTCTTCATTAGCTAAATCTTGCTCTATACTATCTACAAAACTTTCAACATCGGATTCAATTTCTGTATTGGAAACTTTTTCAAGTTCTTTAGATATTTTGTCATCTAATTTTACTTGTGCTAGGATCTTATCCAATTCGTCGTCATCTATATCATCTACCGTTTTACCATTCTTTTTATCTTTATTAGTATTTTTGATATTTTTCCCAGTTGAAAATTTAACATGTTTGTTAAATTCTTCTTCATTGGATTCATCATTATCATTTTCTTCTTCTTCATTATAATCATCATCATCGTCATCTTCATCGCTTCCTTGTAAAAACGCAAATGCATTGGCAGTGGTGTTTTTTACCAAAGGTGTTGAGTCTTCTTCACTTTCACTTTCGGAAACTTCTTCAACAGGAGTAGACTTCTTTTGATATTTTGCAAGTTCATCCTCTAAAGATGACTTACCACCGAGTCTTTTCAATGCCCTAGAACTCATTATTAGTGATTGTATATTATATGCTATGTGTGTATCAGAAAATAATACCAAACGTATATACAACAATAAATTGGAATCCTTTCATTTTTTCTCTCTTCAATGAATTAATTATTGGTAGTTACTAGTGACTAATGACCGAAAAAAAAATCAACAATCAATAACCAATATTTGTGGCGGTGCTGATAGCATAGACACGTGATTTAATTTTGATATTTATTATACTCTGAGACTGACAAGCACAACGGCCGGATACTGCGCCACGATAGATACGGCTCGGATCAATGTTTTAAACTTTAACTTTTAGAGATTTACTTGAATTGTAGGTTGTAGGCTCGTTTTACAAATATAATTAGTTTAAGTTAAACGATGGAAATGCAAAGTATATAAGTTTATAAAGGACGTATATATATATATATATACATATGATTAAAGATTCGAGAATGAATTGGAATGAATAACAAATTAATTGAAAGACTCAGCAACGATAATAAGAAATGTTAAAGAAAAAAGCAACCACTTACAGTTGTCTACCAACAGAATCATGAATAAGATTCTTGAAATGATAAGCTTCTGTTTTAGTACAGTCTTCTTGTGGGTTATTGATCTCACCATTCGGACCATATAACCAGTTAGCAGTTTCTTTAATGCATTTACCACCTTTACAACCACACTTAAAAGTCATACCAGCGTCACTTATTTTATCGTTAAGAATTAAAGATGGATGTCTTTCTGGAATTGAAGGTCTTTCTGGCACTTTTTCAGCTGGAATATATATGTTTTCTTTAATGTATTCTATTCTTGTGGATTCCATTATGTTGTATGGTTTTATTGGGATTAAATAAAAGAGCTTGTACAGGAAAATTCAGAAAGAAAGCAAAAACAAAATCAAAAAATAAAAGAAAACCAAACACGTAAAAAAAGAACAATAATCTCTAATCTCTGTACAAAAAATTGAATCTAAAATCAACAATCAAAAATCTCAGATTCCTAGCAAGGGAAGTCCCGCTAAGAAAGCATAAGCGCGCTGGGATTGCCACTTTAGGCATTCATAATTATTATTAGTTATTAGTTATTAGTTATTGGTTATATCAGAGAACTCAAGTCAGATTCCCGACTTTGTCAACCTACCAATCGATCAAAAATCATACTCCATATTAGCTCGGATTACCAATCCCGACAGAGTTTAGCAAACATTATCTCCATCCCAGACTTCTGCACACTTTCAGAACTAATTCCACTGATTTTAATAGCAATTTCACACCATCTCAAGTTCCATTTAATATCTATAACATTTTTATCAACATGTGATATTTTGTCTAATGACCGTTCTTCAATCCCACTGAAACTATCTTCCATAGTGATATCTTCATCTTCTACATTTTCACTACCGTTTTGTTTGTTTCGTAAAATGATATCAATTCCTTTATTCCAACATACACCAGCTAACCATTCAATTTCCGAATTCTTTAATTTTTTATTATCACTTTCGGTTAAATTAGATAATGACTCTTTAAAGAAACTTATGTAATCAAGCAATTTATCTTCATAGTAATCTTTATAAATCATTTTGTTAAGCAACATATGAATCCATTTGAATAACATATTAATATCAACTTTATATTCTATTTTAAATCCTCTTTCAATAAATATGATATCTAAAAGTTTCATAATATTATTATCAACAGAATGATGATTTTCTTCACCGTTAACCATATTAAGCAAATTCTCAACTAATATATCAATTTCTTGATTATCATCATTATAGTCTTTACTGTATTCATTCATATTTTTGATCATTTGAATTAATGTATTCCATTCATTTCTATTTACCAAACTTTCATTTTTTAATAAAATACTTTGGAATTTAATATCTTTATATTCTTTTTCTTTGTTTGATGTTATATTGTCAACAACCCATTGATTCTGATCATAAATTTCTATCCATTTGGAGTTCCAGTTATCTTTATTTCCTTTTAATAATATTTCACGTTCACAAAAACTTTTGAAAATTATTGTTTTACATTTCCACTTTAAATATTTCGTATTATCTTCCGTATTCTTGTTTATGAAATCTATTAATTTAATAACACTACCAAACAATTTAACACCTCTTATATCTAAAATATTTTTTTCTAGCAACATCAATCCTGAATTATAACAACTACTTGAAAACCATTCGATATCATTGCTTATTTCAGTTAAATTGATATTATTTTTGATATTTTCTCTAGCATAATTTAGCATTTGATTAACTGATCTTTCAATCATTTCAACACTTGCAATATTGCCCTTTTCAATTTCAGTTTCAAAGCTTTTTCCATAAATATAAACTGATGATCTCAAAGCGACTAAGAACAATTGATCACAATTTGAAGGATTAACATTATTACACTTAGTTAATAACTTATCAATTGCATGATTTAAAGGCTCTTTAATAAATGATTCATTTTCTGAATTATTGTTGTTGTCAACGAAAGTCTTACTTTCAACTACACACAAAGCCAATAAATTTAAAGTTTTCGGATCATTTGATAATGATAGTTCACTTAATGTATTAATAATTTGATCATGATTAATATTTAATCTTAACATTTTAACAAATTCATAATATAACGTTAAAGGATTTTTCTTATTAGATTCTGTCATACTATTCATTACATCAGTGAATTTCTCATAATTATTATTTTTTAAACAACATTGTAACATGCTTCTTTGAATTTTACCAATTGTTTGCTCTTGTTGAACACCTGCTGATGTTTTTAAGAATCTAACAAAGCAACAATCAAACCAATCCAAAGCTTCCTCATAACATTCTTCCTTCATTTTTTTCTTACCCATACTCCATAACATAATAATTATGCAGTTTGTAGTATCATTTGTTAACTCAAACATCATCTTTTTATCACTTATTTCAAGAATTGTTTTACTAATTTTCAACTTTTCAGCTGATATTTCCTTTTTTAATTGTGATGTAACCATCCAAATAAGAGATACAATATATGATTCTGCAATTTCAACAAATTCTTTATTTGAAAAATCTAATTTATTATTGAAAACATAGAGTAAACAATTTTTAGCAATTGTAGGATTTCTATGAGAATATGAATTTAAAATCATCATAACTTGTTTTAATACTTCAATTTCTAATGGAAAAGTAATAACAACCTTCATAATCATATCTTCAATTTCATTGTTATTTAAATTTTGATGCTCAATTAGTTCAATTTGTAATTTAAAAGATTCAAGTTTATCCGTTTCATTTAATTGTAAGAGTTTGAGCAATTTAGTAGCTTCGTTAAAAGATTCTTTATTATTAATTTTAATGCAACATTTGGCTAACATAATCAAAGTTGAACTTCTAATTTTATTTTCAGCAATTAAAGATTTTGGTATATTCATCTTTTCTAAAATTAAGTAACATTTCTGTAAAAAGTAATGTGAATCTAAATAATTTTCTTCTTTATATAATTTTAATCCATCATTGTAAAATGCACGACAAATATTAAAAACATTTTCAGGTTTCATATTTTCACATTTATCAACAATATTTGCTTTATTTTCATAAAATTTGGCCATAGAAACATTGTTTGATAACAAAGCAGATTGCATATCTAAAATGAAGAATTCTAATTTTAAAGTTTGATATACCTTATTATCTTCAAATTCAAATTTAAACTGTTCTAAATAGTTACATAATTTTTCAACATATTCTTTAATTTGCTTTCCAGTAACTAAATCATTAACATCAATACATTCATAATACGATTTAAGTAAACATTTAAGACATCTAATTTTACTCTTTCCATTGAAAATATCAAGTAATGCATATAATGATAATAATAATGAGTTAAAATATTTTAAATTCATCATATTTTTAAATTCAGTTTTCCAAGACCTCTTATCTTCTAAATTATCTTCACATTCTTTCTGTTTAAAATTAATTACATTCCATAAATTTAAGGAAACTTCTTCTAATGATGGCATAATCTTTTTAATACTTGAACTCATCTCAATATTTGAATCTGAATGTAATATAGGTAAATGTTCCATCCGAATTAACTTTTCTGTTGATTCAAGAATTGGAATTAATGAATCAAGCCTATTTTTAATGCATGATAATTCAAATAAACTATCATCACTTTTATCAATATTGGTTAAAATCTTGATATTGTTTTCACATGAAGCTGTATTAAATTTCGTGTTAGTTGTTAATGCTCAGCAAATAAATCTTGTTTATTATTTCTTTTTTTTTGATTATTTTTTGTAAATATTTATAGGTAATAACAAACATATCATTTCTGTAACAGTGGAAACCACTTCTAAACTTATATCTGGTGGAGTCATAATACTTCCTTGCTTAAATATCAAAAGTTAAAGAACAATAATTATTGTAATAATATATTTAAGAGAAGTAGAGTATGTGGGAAATAATAAAACTCGTTTTGGAACATCAAATGCGGAAATTTTCTCCAGATTTTTGATGAGCCTAATTTGTCGAAATTTATTATTCCACAAAATATATGTATATATACATTTATTTAAATTTATAAGTAAAATGGATACAAAAGACATATTATATATCAAGTTAATATAGAATTAACTATTTATGTATACATGTTTGTATGTTTTATAAATTTTTTTAATAAAAAAGGCAAAAAGTAAAATGAATTTTACGGTAACAAATCAAAACTAAAATCAAATGTTCTTTTTCAACGAGAAGTAGCTTGAACCATACCAATCAATCTATTAACACCAACCATCCAATCACCACATTGTTCAGGAGATGCTGTAGAAATTTCGTCACGAATTGCTAAAGCTTTTGCATATTCACCATCTCTTAATGATGTTGCTAAATTGACTAATCTCTCTATAGTTGAATCTGTCAATAAGTCACCCTTCTTTAAATGTTGGAATAAAATATCAATTCTCTTTTCTGCATCTGTTAGTTGTTTATTAAATTTAGCAGGAATCTTTGGTCTAACCTTTTCAAGCTCTTCACTTAAAATAGAAATAATTGGTTGAATGTGTAATGAACCTGAACTATTTTCTGGTGAACCTGGTTTAGATGGAACTGCATTAACAACACTAGCCAGATCTGGTAAATGATTACCACTAATTGGTGTTGGTGATGAAATATTCGTCTTTTTAACTAATTGTGGTGGTGGTGGTGGAATACTAGTTGCTGGTTTTGCATATGCAGGTGGTGGTGGCATTGAATTAGCATTGAATGTAGTATTTGGTATTTGATGAAGTGGTTGCTGTTGTTGTTGCACAGATGCTTCTGTATAAGAATTAGTAACATTCTTTGGAGCATATGGATTCTTTGATGGATTCGATGTTTTAATCGCAGAGCCTGATGGTTGTGGAGTAAATGGAGATCTTGGATAAACAGGAGATCTGACAGGTTCAATAACTTCAGGTTTTGGTGCATAAGGATTCTTACTCATCGATGACACTCTAGATATTGGAACAGATGCAATAGGTTGGGCAATTTGTTCTGATGCTTGTCTAGACGGAGGAGGTGGAATAGCAGGTGCCTGAGAAACAGATCTTGAGCTTGTATGTTTCATGAAGTTGTTGACTACAGGTTGGGTTGGAGTTGCTCTCTTAATAGTAGGAGCCAAATGTGTTGGTAAATCATTCCAACCTTCAATATTTTTCTTCATTGATGGTGGAAGTTCCTTTTTGAATTGCGGAGGTGGTGCAAGAGTTGATTCAACACCATTAGTATAATTGCTATTCTTCAATGAATCTAATGCAGTTTTTGGATTTGGAGCATATGGATTAGCCTTTGCAGGTGGAACAGTAGTATTGTTAATCATATTACCATTAGCTGGATACGATTGAGCGACTTGTTGATTTGCATTGGTATTGTTAAAATAAGGATTAGGTTGGAATTGATGTTGTTGGAAACCAGCATTTGAAGATGGATGTAAATTAGTAGGTGGTAGATTAACAGGAGGAGTAGGAATACTAGAAGAAGTTAAAGAATCAGGAATAACATATGGATTCTTAACTCTCTTTTGACTAGAAATAGATTGACGTTGAGATTGTGGTGGTACAGTCTGTAATGGTGGTTGTGTTTGTTGTAACGTTGTTTGTTGTCCTGAAACCATTGACACATTTGGTAATGGAACCATATTTGATGATTTTGGTACTCCATAATTATTCTTGTTTGTTGATGGTAAAGTTTTAGTTGATATAAAAGCTTTTGAAATTCTATCCTTTTCAATTTTAATTTCTGGTATAGAGTCAGTAATTAAATTTAATAATTTATAAGCTAATTCATGATGACCAAAATTTACTAAAGAATCTGCATATTCAACAAATGCTTTACCTAAACCAGATAAATCTCCAGTTAATGAAGATGAAGTTTTAGATTGGAAAACAACAATTTTTTCAATAACTTCACCTAAAGCTTTAAATCTAGCTTCAAAAGCAGTATTTTTAGAACCATTTTCATTTTTCAAATAGAAAGATTCATAATCAGATAATTCTGATAACCAAACTGAAGATACTTTATCTAATGCATTAGCAACAATATAACAAGATAATGCAGAATTACGAGAATCTTCTAAACCAGAATCTAATAATCTATCACCTAAAAGTTTCATTTCAACATTAAAAGATGCTTTACCTTTAGAAAATGTAATAATTGATTTTGCAATTTCTTTCCAAGATGAAATATCAGCATTTTTAACAACATCAGATAATGAATTAGTTGAAGAACTATATAATAATCTTGCAAATGATGATTTTTCAGCAAATTTTTTAAAATAAGCACTACTTGCTTTTTCTTTTGCCTTTTCTGAACCATTTAAAACTAAAACTAAAGCTTCTAATATATGATCCTTTTTAATACATAAATCTAATAATTCATCAGTTTTATTAGCCATAAGTAATTTAATTGCATCATTCTCAAATTCATCTGAAGATTTTGAAAATAAATCAAATTTACCATTTGGAATATAATTAGTATCAACAATAGAATTATTAATATTATTTGAATTACCGATTTGAGCAAAGAATTCATCATCATCAATTAAATCACCAATATTTGAACTTGATCTTGTTTCATTATTTGGATCTGAAGTTGTTTGAATTTCATCTTTATTTTCTTGAATATTTAATAAAGATTCAATTGAAGTATTATCTAAAATTTTCTTTAATAAATTCCAATCTGAATTTTCTTTTAAAGTTTCATTTTCATTTGATTTAATTTTTAAATCACATAAATTATTAAAATCTTTTGTTGCAATAGCAGTAATCATTTCTTTTGCCAAATTATCAATTGAACCATCTTTTGAAATTGAAACAATTTTTATTTCTTTATTTTTAGTAATAACTAATTTACCACCATAACCAAAATTTGCACTTACAGGTCTTTTTAACCAAATTGGAGCTTGTTGAATTTTAATAGTTGGTTGTTGAGTTTCAACAGTTGAAATTTCATTCCAAAAATCATTTTCATTTTGTGATTTAACTTTATTAATATCAGGTTTTGAAGTATCTTGTAATGATTGAATAATAATTTTTTTTGATAATGAAGCACTTGCAATAATTTCAGGTATTTTTGGAGCAAATTTTGTTTCATGAACCCAATTTGACGATAATGGATAAGAAGCTAATTGAATACCTTCAATTGGATTCCAAAGTAAAGTTGAATCATCTCTACCAGAAGATAATAATAAATTTGAATCATCTAAACACCAATCTAAAGATAAAACACCCTTTTTATGACCTTTCATGATTTTTTCAGGTACACTTGAATTTCTTAAATCCCAAGTTAAAATAACTGGATCAGAATCAACATCAGAAGCTGTAACTAATTTAGTACTTTGATTTGGATGCCATTGAACTGTTGATAAATTAATATTTGAATAATTTAATTGTAAAACTTCTCTTTTCGCTTTTAAATCCCAAATTGAAGTATAACCATTATCACCAGCAGTTGCAAAGATATGTGGCATAACATTATTCCAAGCTAAAGAAGAAACTTTAGAAATTGGTGAAATTGATTGACCTGGATTAAAAGAAGAACCCTTTTTAATATCCCAAATAAAAATTTCACCTTTTGAACCTGAAGAAGCTAAAATATTAGATTGTAAAGGATTAAATTTAACTTTTAAAACTGGAGTTGTATGTTTTGAATATTCTGCAATTCTTGAGTCAATTAAATTTGATGATTTAGATGATATTAAAATATTTGGATTATAAATTTGAATTGTTGAATTTTCTAAACCACAAGCCAATAAACCAAGTGGATAATCATCAGAAGGTTTACTCCAATCAATTGAAGTGAATTTACCTGGAGCAAGAGCAGTGAAGATAGGTTTTGATTCTTTAATATCATTAGAAGTATCAAATGGATTGTAAATAGATAAATAAGAATCTGATGAAAAATTATCATCCATGACACCTGATAAAGTGCCGGTTGCAAGGAGTGGGAGGGCGTCGAAAGACCATGCAAAGACTGCCGTTTCTTTGATCTCGTGAAGCTTTACCATTGCTGATGGATAGTGTTTTGGTGTAGAAGATGGCAGACAAGAAGCAGGATCAAGGAGTAAAAGCAACAGCAACAGCAACAGCAACAGCTACAGCTACAGCAACTCAGCCAGTTTGAAGTGGTGCTCAGATTGGATGAAGTTGTTTACGTGTTGTCTCTTCTTTCTCTTTCTCTTTCTTTTCTCGTTGTCTTTCTTTTCTATGCGCGCAGAGTTTGTTGCTCCACCTATTACATTGGTTAATAGTTACTAGTTACTGGGTTAAGTATTAGGGATAAGGATTAAGGATTCAGTAAACACCCCGACAGCCATGACAGACAAGACAGATAGTATAGAACACACTGCTGATACAGACAACGACGACCAGCCTGACGAGTGGGATAAACGTATCATCAGTACAGGATGCGCCGAAGAGAACCTCAAATTGCAACTGTGCCATTACGACACCAATGACTGGAGAAAATGTACTCAAGAAATGGACGCTTTTCGAAAATGCTGGGATTCACATAACAACAATCTGAGAACACATACTGTAGATAATGATCCAGAAACTACAAAATTGTGATAGTATACCTCCTAATATATATATAACATGTAATTAATGATAATGATAACGATAACGATAAATATTGTAGTCTGTATGATTTAGCGTGTAGTTTTTATGTTTTATGATATTTGTTGCAAATGAGGAACGAGAATTTCGTATTTCGTATTTTGCGTGCACACACCTCTTCTTTCTAAAACAACAACAACAACAACAACAACAACAACAACAACAACAACAACTTCTTCTTCTTAAATTCTCCAGCTAGTCTTCAATTCAACATTGAAAGTCACAACTATGGATACTGTTGATATAGATGCACTTAAGAAAGAATCCCTTCATAAAGCACGGAATGCATGGAAATCTATTATTGATAAACTTTCATCATTATCAGAATCACAACAAGGTGATACAATAGATCTAAGAACAGGTAAAATTATTAAAGATACAGGTCATTTACGATCGCTTAAAGTTAATAAGGATGATTTATGGGCAACTTTCCCTTCAAATTCACATTCTGATAATGAAAATAATGGTTTAAATAATAATCCAAATACATTGAAAAAACCAAAAAATACAAAAAAGAAAACTTTAATTACACCCAAATCAGATGATGATAGTAATAAAAATAGTAGTAATAATAAAATAAAATTTATAGATCTTTCATCCCCTCCAAAAATACCACAAAATTATCATTCACATCCAGGTGATACAAGTTATATTGTTACATCTTCTCAACATATGACAAGATCAAAAGTAACTGGTGATGATGTACTGATAGTTAAAAAAACTTTGAATAATTCAATTAAAAAGAAAAATAAAAATTCAAAAATATCAAAATATAATATAAAGAAGAAGAAAAGGGTAGGATCTTTAGATGAAAGAGCTGATGATCCTTTAAATATACTTGATACTCATATAAATATTGAAACACCTTCTAAAGTCAGACGTTTAAGAAAGGCACTGGATCACTCATTTAAATATAAAAATGATGATTATGGGAATAAAGAAAGAAGGCATTTACATAAATTGATTTTACAGAGTAAATCAACTGTTAAGTAATTCATTAATTATGTTATTCTTATTACTACGGCAAATGTAAAATGCAAAACAAAAATTTGTACTTGTATAATAGATATATTTGTAAAATATAAAAAAAACTGGTTTGACTTTTCCTATTAGTAATAGAAATGTATACTTGTGATATCCAGGATATACTATATTATAAAGGTGTTTCCACTGACTAAATAACCAAATTAACGTGTGAAATCAAAAAAAAAGACAACAAACAACACATTTTATTATTTCCCAATTGAGTTATTAGCTATTAGCTGTAACAAATACCGCACTGCCTTGAAATTTATGTACTCTATTGATTTGATGTTTACAAACATTCAGTTTCAGTTTCGTGTTTGTATTGTCATTCTGATATATGATATATATTTATAAATTTGATAACAACATTCCATTTTTTAATTTAAAAAGAAATGTCTTTATTACAAGAATATTTAGAACAACGTGATAAACTTATTGAACGTAGAAATGAATTACTTAAACGACGGAGAATACATAAAATTACAAATTTAAAACAATCCAAACAATCATCAAAACGTCAAAAAGTTGAAACTATTGCACGAACAATGAAAACTTATCAATATTCTAAAAATCTTATTTCTAAATATTCTAGACTTCCTGAAATGAATATTGATATTAGATTAAAATATGCACATATGACATGTCCTTGGATGAATATTAGTGAAATTAAGAAAAAAATAAATTTAAAAACTGATAAATATAATGATAGTAAAAATGGTTCAATTGAATATTCAACAAAATTAAATTTTGATACATGTGGTGATTTTATTATTGAATTGAATATAAATATTGAAAATGAATCAGTAAATTCTATTAAAATAATCCCACAAGGTAAAATTGAAACAATAGCTGAAAGGGAAACAATTTTAACACTTATAAATGATTCAATTAAATTTTATGATATATCAAGATTTGTATATGGAATGAATTCACTATTAAGGATGAGACATAAAAGAAAAAGAGAATATATGTCAATAATTGATGTTTTGGATTTAAATAAATTTATATCAATAAATGGATTTCCAGTTTCAAATATTAAATCAGTAGAATCGTTAGAATTACTTTTATTTGAAAACTCTCCAACATTTATTGAAGTTGAATTATCGTCTAAAAAATTTATGAGAGTTGATTGGCAAATAAAATTTCAAAAAGGCCAAAATCATTGTGTTTCTGATATTACAGGTTCTGTTATTCAAAATGATCAAGAAGGAAATCCAAAATCTATTGAAAATATTACAAAACTTTTGAAAAACCTTATCAAAGCAAATGATATTAAATCAGCAGTATTACAAATCCTGAATATTTTATAATATTTCTGTATATATCTATATATATATGTATGTATGTATGTATGTATTTATATTAAAAGAAAAAAAAGATAACTACACCAATAATGAATAACCTTATAATATTTTATAATATTAACGATATTCCATTTCAATACCTCTTTCATCAAGCCCACATTTTTTGTAAAAATCAACATTTTCTAAATCACAATCCAAAATCACTTTATAACAACCACAAGATATTGCCAAATTACATAAATATCTTATCATATATCTACCAAGGTTTGTCCCACGTTCTCTGCTTTCAACAGCAACATCTTCAATATGCCCTACTTTTGAATATCCATGGATAAGCTTTGTTTCCAGTAATAAGGTAGCAATACCAACAACTATCTCACTTTTATTTCTTATTACAATCGTATTATATTCCGGAGTTAATTGTAAGTCTACAAACTTATTAAAGTTTTCCCTACTAACATCACCAACTGTTGTTAATTGTGCCAATACTTGTAATGCGCCATTATCATAATCTTGTGAACTTAATGTTGATAAAACGTAACCTTCTGGGAGGGTTGGCAAATCTAATTTCTTTTCCTTTGTCATCTTTTTTGAGGGTATAGTGGAGTTGTTGCTTGTACTTTGAATCTTTGATGTAAAATGATCAAACACATCAGGAAAAAAGATAAAACCAAAAAGTACATACAGGGAATGCTTGATGCTTGATTTTTCTATCTGACATATGTCAACGACACTTTCCTAATCGAGAAAAAGGTCGCGTTTTGCCCCATGTACATTATAATGATTGATGATTGATGACCATTCTGTGTCTTTTTATAGATCAAAGATAAGTATACTTTAATGTCTTAATAATTTAATAATTTAATAATTTATATATGTTTATTATTATAATATGTATGTATATAATCTAATCTATTTTGGTTCAACGTTATAACGCATTGAAATACCCATAGCAGCCAATTCACTATCTAAGTATTTCAATACAAATGGAATAGCAACTGTAGTTGTATTACCACCACCAATAAATCTCTTACCCGTACCATCTTCCCAAACATCACCATCTTCAACCATATCTGAACGATGACCTCTACCTTCAACACGTACAGAACAACGACGACAACGAATACTTTGTCCACCACCAATACGTGCAACACTAACTTGAGTTGTTAATAAACCACCACAATCTCTACAAACACTTGTATGTGTATAATCTGAACAATTTAATAAACGATCTTGTAATAAGAATGATGTACCATGTCCAATAAATGCATCTCTTTCCATTTCACCAACACGAATACCACCATGTCTTTTACGACCTTTAACAGGTTGCATTGTTAAACTATTAACAGGACCTGTTGACCGTACTTGAAATTTATCATTAACCATATGTCTTAAACGTTGATAATAAACAACACCAATATAAATATCTGCACGTAATTCTTCACCAGTTGCACCAGAATATAATGGTTCATTACCATGATAATTATAACCAGCAGATTTTAATTGTTCACCAAAGAAATCTGCTGGAATATCATCTTCATTAAATTTCCATGGAGTTGCATCTTGTGCAATACCATGTAAAGCACCAGCTTTACCAGCTAATGATTCAACAAACATACCAATTGTCATACGTGATGGGAAAGCATGTGGATTAATAATAACATCCGGTTGAATACCAGTTTCTGAAAATGGCATATCAATTTGTGGCCATTTTCTTGAACAAACACCCTTTTGACCATGACGTGAAGAAAATTTATCACCAATTAAAGGTTGTCTTGTAATACGATATTTTATTGTAATTGATTGACATTCTGTATTACCATTATCATCTGATATAAGTTTAACTTCTTCAATAAATGCAGGTTCACTTGAATGATAAGTTTTAATTTTAGTTTTACCTAAAACTTCATCATAATAACAACATATTGGATCACCTTCTTCAACATAAACACCAATATAAGGTAATCCATCTTCATCTAATTTTTCTCTCCATTCAGGTGGTGTATCATCATTACCAAAACCAAAATGTTGAGTAATTGGATCATTTCTACGACGTTGTTGACTTAAATCAACTTTTTCAACTTTATAAACAACACCATAAGCAAACCCACGTTCATCAGCAGATTTATTAATAATCATAGCATCATCCATATCATAACCAGTATAAGAAATAACTGCAACAACAGCATTTGTACCATTAGGGAAATTATCCATTCCATAATCATCATATAAATTAGCTTTAACAATTGGAGTTTGACCAGCTTGTAATTTATATAATTTATTATCAGATCTATGAACTAATGCAACACCAGGTGTACCCATAGTTTGTTTACCCATTTGACATTGATACATATTTCTTGGTGATTGATTAAAATCAGAAAATGGTGTTAAATTTGCTAAAATTGAAAGAATATTTGTTGGTGAAAATTCAACATGTGAATGAATATTATTTTCAATTTCTGATGGTACAACAGCAATATTCATAAATACTTGTTCAAAAGGTCCAACAATATCCTTTTTATCTAATGGTAAATAATTAACAGGTCTAATCATACGTGAATGACCACCAAATAAATAAAGACCTGGATATTGACCATGATTTGATGGTGGAACATAACCAATTTCTAAAGATAATGGAATACCAAATTTATTTTCATCTTCAACTTTCCAATATCTTAAAGTATCAGAAATAATTTTACCTTGTGAATGAGAACAATAACCAATAATTTTACCATCTAATTGAACACAACAAACATTTGGACCAGCAATTGAAATTGCAGATGATGCAGGTTTAACACCTAATTTAAATAATGCAGATGGAATTTTAGATGTATCAACCTTTTCAGTTGTAATTTCACATTTATGAGCTAAATGATTAAGTAAACCACAAGGTGAACCATCAGGTGTATGAACAGGACAAAGGAACCCCCAAGATTCAGGTAATAATTTACGAACAGTTGTAGTTTTTAATTCAGCAAAGAAAGAACCTCTATGAACCATTCTAAAATGAGAAATAAATCTATGAAAATTAATTTTTTCAGCAACAACTGTATAACCACTAACTTGTTGTAAATCTAAACCAGATTGCGAAACTAAATTACCAGTTGAAAGGAAATATTGTAATTTTTGACCAATATTTTCATTAATTCTTGAAAATACTCTAGTCATATATTTTCTATCATTAAAATTAACAGCAATACCTCTTGTAATATCAGATTGAATTTGTAATTTAATACTTTGTAAATATTCATCAATTTTTTCTTTTAAAATCATACCATAAAGGAAACCACCTAATAAAATTTCTTGATGTTGAGTTGAATCTGGATTATCAGGTGAACATTCACCTGCAACTAAAGAATATAATTTTCTAATCATAAAACATAACATTCTAAATTTATCATTATTATTATTTAAATGAACAAGTACAATTCTATTTAATACTTCATTACCAACATCAATATCAGTCATATCAGGAGTTGCACCGAAAACAATTCTAAATTTTTGACCTAAATAAGCAATTGATTCTTTATTTGAATTTAAATTATAATTTTTAAAAGTTCTTAATAATAATTCTAAACGATCAGTTAAAAATGAATTATCAATATCAGAACCAACAATACCATCAAAAATTTCTTTATCAGAAGTTTCAATTAAAGCTTTTAAAACAAGTGTAACTGGAACTAAATATTCATTTTTCCTCCAAGAAAATCTAAATGTAACATTACCATCATTTAAATAATGTAAAGCATTTGTTTGAGATGATTGATCATCTCTTGCAGATCTTAATTGAACACCATAAGGTGTATAAGAAGCACCTCTATTTGCAAATGAAGGTCTAATAATTGCCATTGGATGATTTCTTCTTTGAACAATTAACATACGAATTAATTTTTCAATACCATTAACAATAAAATAACCACCTAATTCATCACTTTCTTCTCTTAAATTAACTAATTGATTTGGTGATAAATTATTTAAATGACAACGATTTGAAGATACCATTATTGGTAATTGACCTGCATCTCTAATTTCTGTAATTTCTTCTTCATCATTAATTGACCATGCTAATTTTAATAATAATCTACCTTTATAAGTTGATAATCTTTCACGACATTCACTTGGATAAGTATTTCTATTAATTGATAATTTATCAGTAATTGGAACTGAAGGTTTTGCAATTTGAACAGAATCAACTCTAATTTTTAATTTATTTGGACCAATTTTTTCTTGATCTTTTGAATCAAAAATAGTTTTTATACCAATATCTTTAACTGCAATATTTAATAAACCACCATTTAAACCTTCAGTTAATGCATTAAATGAACCAACATGTGGTTTAACTGCATTATAAAGTAATGGGAAATTTGATTCAGTCTTTGAAGGATTTTGAAATCTTTTTTCCCTTTCTAAAGTTCTAAATTGTGCCTTTGTCATGGCTTAATTAATTGTGCTGTGTAAAGGAGATGGGTTGAATAAACAAAGTTTTGGAAAGAAAGATAATATCAAGAGAAAGTGTGTGTGTGTGTATTATTATTGTTATTATTGATATTATTAAGAGACTGTTTTTTCAAAAAAAAAAACTGAACAAAAAATTTTTCAGCGGAGAAAAAAAATAAAGAAATAAAAAAATAAAAAAATAAAAAAATAAAAAAAAGAGAAAATAAAATAAAAAAATAAAAAAATAAAAAAATAAAAAAATAAAAAAATAAAAAAGCTTACGTCAGCAGCCGCTTACGTCAGCCGGCTTGCCAGAAGCAAAAGGCGCCAAGTTTTCTCTCTTCGCTCTTCACATGCAGAGCAAGCAAACACAGCAAACACAGCAAACACCGGCACCGCTGAACCATTCGCCAGCGCTCCCCGCTCTGCCTTCCGGTGCAAATTTTTCCCTCGCTGGCTATCACTCAATCAGTAGTTAAATAATTTTTCACCTGCACTTTCCGTTAATTTTCCATTTTTCACATGGCGGTGAAGCTAAAGTGGAAGTTGAACTTTGAACTTTCTCCTGGCTTTGGTTGGTTGTTGGTTGTTGGTTGTTGGTTGGTTGGTTGGTTGGCTATTTCGTATATCTATCTTCCTTCGGAACGACGTTGCTGTCTTCTTCATCTTCTTGCTTTGCTTCATTTGCCTTCTTTTTCTTAAATCCCCCTCTTTGTCTTAGCATTCTTCTCTCATCACTCACTCAATAAATCAGTCATCCCAAATATAAATCATGAAAATCACAGAAAAACTACTTCAAGCTCATAAAGATGAAAATGCTCCTGCTTCATTTTCATTTGAATTTTTCACTCCGAAAACTTCACAAGGTGTTCAAAATTTATATGATAGAATGGATAGAATGTATCAATTAAATCCACTTTTCATTGATATTACTTGGAATGCAGGTGGTAGATTATCAAATTTAACATCTGAAATGGTTAATACAACTTCAACTGTACTTGGACTTGAAACTTGTATGCATTTAACTTGTACAAATATGCCATTAAATTTAATTGATGATGCTTTACAAAATGCTTATAATTCAGGTTGTCAAAATATTTTAGCTTTAAGAGGTGATCCACCATTAGATGGTTCGGAATCAACTGGTGATTTTAAATTTGCAAAAGATTTAATTAATCATATTAAAAATAAATTTGGTAATCATTTTTGTATTGGTGTTGCAGGTTATCCAGAAGGTCACCCTGAAGAACCAAATAATTTAAAAACTTTAGAATTTTTAAAAATTAAACAAGATGAAGGTGCTGATTTTATTGTAACTCAATTATTTTATGATGTTGAAAATTTTATTAATTGGTGTAAAAAATGTCGTGATTTTGGTATTAATATACCAATCATACCTGGTATTATGCCAATTTCAAATTATAATTCCTTTATTAGAAGAGCAAAATGGAATAATGTTTCAATTCCAAATCATTTTATTGATAGATTAGATCCAATTAAAGATGATGATTTAAAAGTTAGAGATGAAGGTTGTTTATTAATGACTGAATTATGTCAAACTTTATTAAATTCAAAATTTGTAAATCATTTACATTTTTATACAATGAATTTAGAAAAATCTTCAACAATGTTATTAGATAGTTTAAATTTATTATCAAATAAACAAAAAAATGATTATGAATGTGAAAATTCAAAACCTTGGAGAAAATCTTTAAATCCACTTAGAGAATCTGAAAATGTTAGACCAATTTTTTGGAAAAATAGAAAATTCTCTTATATTCAAAGAACAAATAATTGGGATGAATTTCCAAATGGTCGTTGGGGTGATTCAAGATCACCAGCTTTTGGTAATGTTGATATGTTTGAACATAATATAATTCGTCATTCTTCAACTAAAATTCTTTCATTATGGAATAGACCAACTAATTCAACAGAATTAGGTAATTTATTAATTGATTATTTAAATAATAAAATTCATTGTTTACCTTGGTCTGATACTCAAGTAACAGATGAAATTAATTCAATTAAATCTGATTTAATAGATTTAAATTCAAATGGTATAATTACAATTAATTCTCAACCAAGAATTAATGGTATAAAATCAACTGATAAAATCTTTGGTTGGGGTCCTTCAAATGGTTATGTTTATCAAAAACAATATTTAGAATTTTTATTACCAAAATTAAAACTTAATTCTTTATTAGATCAAATTAATTTAATTATTAATGAAGATGGTTATGATAGTTTAAATTATTTTATTACTGATTCATCTTCAAATAATCTATTAAATACAAATATTATTGATTCATCTGATGTTAATGCTGTAACTTGGGGTTGTTTCCCAGGTAGAGAAATTGCACAACCAACTATTGTTGAAAAAGTTTCATTCTTAGCTTGGAAAGATGAATTATATTTAATTCTGAAAAAATGGTCAAATGTTTTATTAAATTCTTCAAATGATTTAGAACATGAACCTGAAAATGATAATAGATTAAAAGATTTGAAATCTTCTAAATTTATTGATTCTTTAATCTCTGATTATGTCCTTGTTAATATAGTCGATAATGATTATGTTAATCCAACTGATAGAATCTTCACATTAATCAAGAAACTTTACTAACTTATTTTTTCTTGTATTCAATACTTTGATTTGACTTCAACTGTCTTTTCGAGTATATATTTATTATGACGATAATAATAATAATAATAATAAAAATAATAATAAAAAATAATGATAATAACACTAATAATTATAACTTTGCATTTATTAATGTTAATGACATATACAGCTTACTCATTCATATTTTTTTTCTTACTTAAAAAACATATTTTTTCTCATTTTTTCAAATTTTTGTTCTTAATTTCTCCGGTTTTTGCTTTAGATGACATCCATTTTTTTGTCAATCAACAACAAATTACAACAATCCCATGTATATCATAGTCTAAATTATATAGAATAGTCCTTTTCTACGTCCTCAACGGATCTTTTGGTTAATAAATTTAAATAATTAAAAACACTTAAACAAACTAACTATAAAAAGAGTTGCCTAATTGGTAACTTTTCTAACGTAAGCGCACATCTACATTTTTTAATGTTTTTTTTTTCTCTTTCTCTTCTTTTCTCTAATAGTAATCCATTTTCATTATGCAAGAGCTTTTATTTGTTAATGTTGATTAACTAATTAATTAACTATTTTCTATTCATAATAACATTCAATATTGTATAATTAACCATTACAATGCTATTATGTTCATTATCTAATACACCGACTTTGAATCCGGTATTATCATTAAAATCTCATTGTATATTCGATTCAAAATCATTAGAAACATTTATTAAAACAAATGGTAAAGATCCAATATCAAATGAACCAATGGAATTATCAGATATAATAACAATTTCTAATAATTCAAATACAACATTAACACCAAATTCAAATGAAATTGTTTCAAATAATTATTCTTCAATTCCTACAATGTTATCAGCTTTCCAATCTGCTTGGGATTCATTAAGTTTAGAATTATTTCAATTAAGATCAGATTTAGATAAAACTAGGAAAGAATTATCATTATCATTGTATAGACAAGATGCTGCTATTAAAGTTGCAGTTGATGCATGCAAAGAACGTGATGAAGCAAGACAAGCATTAGCTAAATTAGTTGATAATAATATTATATCAACATCTAATAATAATCATTCTAACAATAAAATAGATGAAAAAAATTCACAACAAGAAGATAATAATATACCTAATTTTTCAGAATTTACTGATTTGATACGTACTGAACAAGAATCTCTTTTATTAAAACATAAAAAAGAAAATAAAGAAAGAAAAGGAAAATCTCCAATTTATAAATTATCTGATGTTTCTAATTTATCATTATCATCAGATAAAAATGAATCATTAAATTTGAAAAAATCAGGTAAAATAATTAATTTTAAATCAAATATAGAAAATACTGAATCTATTATTACATTTGAATCTGGATTATTTGAATTAATTGATATTTCTAAAGATTCCAAAAAACTAAAAGTTATTTCAAAATTAAATGTTAAAATTGAATCTAATGAATCAATTCCATTATTATCATTTTGGAATGAAAATAAACCTTTTATTTTATCTCATATTTCACAAAGAGGACGTAAAAGTAAAAATGATAAAGTTATACCATATCAATTAACTAATTTAAAATCAAAAGAAACTGTTATTTTAAATACAGAATTATCAAATATTTCAATTGTTGCATCACATCCATCACTTCCAATATTAATAGTATCAAATGGTAAAGAATTTGAAGTTATATATAATAATTCCATAATATATACTCAAGAAGTAAATGGTGAATTAAATGATATTAAATTTCATCCAGATGGATTATTAATAACGTTAAGTTATAAATCTGATATAGGTATTGATATATATGATTTAATTGATCGTACTATTAAATTAAATATACCTTTTGAAAATCCAAAAGATGTTAATTTTGCATCCAATGGTTATTATCTTTTCATTACTGGAAATGAAGGTATTTTAAAACTTTTCGATTTAAGAAAGAATGAATTTATTCAAGAATCTATTTTTGATAAATCGAAAAATAAAAATAGTTTATTTCTTATTGATATTTTCACTTCAATTGTAATTTATAATGGTAAATATTCAATTTTTGATTCAAAAGGTAAAGCTTGGAGTGAAAAAATTAATGATTTCCAAAGTTTAGAACAAAATTCAAATATTGTTGGTATTTCAAATGATGGTAATGATGTTATATTATACATTTCTATTGAAAATGAATTTGATGGAATCGATTTGTATAAAATTGCATTACGTTAAATAATTTACCTAAAATATATCTCTTTATCTACCTATTTATCTATCTACTTTTATATATATATGCAATTATGTATTATTATTTTATTAAAAGAATTTTAATCAGATTTTAGGATTAGGTAAGATGACAGATTGATTCAGATCAATTTCAGCAAAAGTTAATGGACCAATATATGGTTGAATATTATAACCTAATTTAATATGACCAGTACGACCTTTTAAATCTGGGGAATAATCCCAAATTGAATATTTTGATTTTAAATTCTTAGTATTAATATACATTTTAGAAGAATCATCTAAAATTTTATCCCAAATAATCATTTTTGAACCTTTAGAATTAGAATAATCATCATCAAATTCAACATAAATATAAGTAAATATTTGCTTTGTATTCCAATCAACTAAATCTGCAAAATCTGCAACTAAATCAAATTTAAATCTTGCATTTTCCTTTGGTTTATCCTTTGTACCACCATAATTTCTCGTATTCTTAATATTAACTAATGGTTTGATATTTTTAATACGCAATGATCGTATATCATTACTATAAAATGTATTACTGACATATGTGAGAATGGACACCAAAATAGCAATTGTAAACAATGCAGAGGATATAGTGGATGTCAACGAACTTGTTCTCTGAGTCAAAGAGTGCATCATCTTAGTGTTTGCTGTGGTATATTGGTTTGTTGTAAGGGAATTAAGGCGAAATCAATCCATCATGTTTATTGTGTTGTGTTGTGTTGTGTTTTGTGTTTTGTGTGCCACGTCTCATTCAACTGAGAAGGTTTCAGTTCAGCTTTCATCGCTGGGAGAGTGGGCTTGCTGACGTAATCTCATCGGATTCGTTGATCTGAGACAAACCATGCCTTCTGTGCTGGGATAACGACAACTTTGGAGGGAAATTGGATGGATGAACAGGGGATGGTAACTGTGACAAGTGACTATCTCTATTTCCTGAAATGTCGAAGCTTCTGCGTGAAGAAGGCATGTGTATTTCTTGTCGAATGGCGTTGTATTCAGCACGTCTATCTTCCCAATGCTGATAATCTTGACACATCCAAAGCAACTCCGATAACTTCTTCCGGATGCGTTCAACAACTTCTTCTCGACCTGTAATGGTCTCTAATAAAACTTTGAGCTTCCATACGCATTCTCCATGGCTTCCCATTTGATTCCCATTGACAAATATATAATAAAACTCAGGTGAACCAGTTATTAAAATGAAATCAAGCACAATGAATATTTTAAGTATCTCTATTAGTTTGTGCTTATCTTCACTCAGAGTAAGATATTCAAATATAAGATTCTTTAACTTAAGACACTCAGATTCTCCCTTTTTCGTGTATTTAGATATTATGTTCAATTCACTGGATGTTGGTCCTGTTTTTTGAGGATCAACAGCTAGTGCTAATGTTGTAGATATAGAGTGGGTCTTATTCATTTCGCTATGCACAAGACCACTTTTCGTAACAATCATATTGGTGTTTCTTTTCACCTTAAGTTTCATGGACATTAGCCTTTTCATGGTAGTTACTAATTATTGCAGCAATTGATACATGAATATTTATGTCTATATATATGTCCTTTCTAAATATATATCTGGTACTGTCCCATTGTCTTGTTGTTACAAAAGCCATCAATAAACTCAGAAAAAAAAATACTCCATAGTGAAAAAAAAATGCCTCGATATAAACGGCTGAGTAACGTTTTATTATAGAGCAAACACCAAACACTTAACACTAATCCTTGTAATCTTATTGGGTTAAGTTGACTTTCTATTCGAAAAAAAACTTATGTACATATATATTCTATATTATTTCTGTTATATATACAATGCTTATTTACAAGTAGTACAAATACATGTTTCCATCTATACTTTACTGAGATCAATCTTGCCGACCATATATGGTTTCAAGTTTTGCAGCTCAGTGTTTCTCTTTTTCAAAATATAATTGAGTTCTTTTCTACCTTCTTTACGTAAACTATTCATTCTCCCTCTCAAAGCTTTCTTCTCTTTTTCTAAAGTAACAGCTTCGTCACTAGCTTCTATTATTCTTTTAATATTTTTATCAGATTCACGTCCTGAAGTTAAATGATGTTTCTTCCAAATGATTTTATCCATATCTTTTTTCATCTTATCCATTTTTGCTCTATAATTCATGGCTTCATTTAATCTCCACATACTCATTCTCTTCTTAGTCTTTCGAGTCTTTTGCTTTCTTATTATTCTCAAATTTCTATAGAATATGGTACGAAGCTTTTTCGTTTGTAAATAACTTGATCTAATATGACGTCTCTCATCTGAAATTTGGTCTAAATTCTTTAAAAAGTATTTATTTGGTGAACTTGAAATTCTATTCATTAATCCTTCACGTTGTTCACTACTTAATTTTTCATTGAAATTACTTGAAATATTTTTCATTACTTCAAAATATACACCTCTATTAAATTGATAAATAGGTTTCTTTCTCATTTCTGGAATTTCTTCAGTTGCATATCTTATTCTCATCATTTTAAAACGTTGATTCTTAATATGATATGGCAAAATATATTTATCAATAAAAGAAACACATTCTTCCAATAAATTAGGTCTATTACTTAAAAATAATGCTGTATCATTAAAGTTTTTATTATCAAAAACTAAACCTTTAGCTCTCAATTTTTTAATAATATCATTGATCTCAGATATTCTTTCTGCAATTTCTAATTGTTTTAATCTATAACCCCAAATATCTGAATGTGCCTTTTTAATCCAATTTGGAATCTTAACATTCATATCTTTTACATTTCTAACTGAAAATTCATCAATTTTAGTTCTCAAAAATGCATCATTATATACATCTAATCTCTTGAATTCATTATTATTAAATCTTAAATTAAGTTTTTCATCTTTAAATCTAGCCTTTTCAATCAATTTAAATAATAATTTCATATATCTATCATAACAACCATCAAAATCAATCCAACGTTCTTCTTCACCAAGTAACATTAATTCAATATTAAGAATATGCATATTATCTAATAAATTATCTCTTGATGTTTCCACATATAAATCAAATAATCTTCTAGCTTCATAAACATCTTTATATTTAATAATAGATTTTATAACCATTTTTAAAGCCATTGGATTCAAATCATCATTCAATTTACCAAATTTATCTTCTTTTCGATCCATTAAAAATTCTTCTAAAATAGTACATGTTTCATCGATACTATTTCTAGCAACCCATGGCATACATACATTACTTTGTAATATTAATGAATAAGTTTTTGGAGAAGGAATAACTCCATTATTAAGGGCAATTTTTAAAATCTTTTTAGTTAACCATGGTCTGTGTGTTCTTAAACATGAAAAGATCATCTGATTAAATAATTTTGATGGAAATTGTTCTATTTTAATATTTTTAGTAATTTCTTGTAATTTCAATTCTATTCCAAAACCACCATGTTTTCTAACCCAATATGCCATATATAAAATATACGCAGATATATCTAAATCACCTCTTGCTTTATGAATATCAAAAGTTTTATTCCATATTCTTCTAAATATTTTAAGATCACTAAATTTAATTGCACTATCTAATGCTAATAAACTATCTTTATATGTAACTTCTTTAGATCCCATTTTTAAATAACTATCTGTAATGAATGAAAATCTATTAGCATGATAATGACATTGCATGATCCATCTAGAATCTTCTCTATCAACAGATAAATTAAATTTTGGATAATAAGTTGTAAGTATTGTTTCAACACTTTTAAAATCACCCAATGATGCAAACTGATTAAATATAGGTGGGAATATTTGTTTCGTAATTTTTATTGGCTTTTTAATTAATTCATCCAAAACTTTAAATACAGACTCATTATTTTTCAATCCAGCTAACGCATGTAACATTAAACCATATGACTTAGATGTTAATTCAACATTATAATGTGAATATGCTGTAAACCACTGTAAAGCTTCTTCATATGATTTATTATTAATTAATGACATAATAACAGATGATAAAATTTGATCATTTGGATCAAAACCTCTCTTTAAAAAATTTTCCCATAATTGCATTATAATTTTATTAGTTCCAGGTCTAACTGCGAGAGCAATAAATAACGTTATATACTGTTCTTTTGATATAATTTCATTATGTTCATATCTTTCTGTATAAATAGATTCTAATTCTTTCCATTTTTTATTTTTTGCTAAAACAATTAAAATTGGATTTAATGTTTCATCTGATTCAAAAAATGGATTTTCTTTTAAACATTTTTGTAAAAATATAGCAGCTTTATTATATTCTTTTTTACCAGTTAATGATTTTAAATATCCAATATTATCAGAATGGTTTATTGGAAGTTTCAACTTATTTTTCAAATGAAAAAGTGTTTGAGTTAATGGTGATGTTGGGTCATATTTACTGTGTGCAAATATCAAAACTGATATCATGGTATCTAACTTTATTTTATCAACATTTAAATCACATTCAAATTTTTTCGGTAGATAATGAAGCTTATTATTTTTTAAATATATAATTGATTGAATATCAGAATCATATTTTAAAGGTTGTTTATTATAACAATAATCAAACCAAAGTTTAAATTTAAGTGTTGAAAGATTCTCTTTTGGTAAAGAAGAAATTAATTTATATTGATATGATTCTTCATTGATTCGTAATGGATCATAATGTAATAACATATATTGTTCTAAAAAGTTGTATTGAAGTATTGAATCACATTTATTCTCTGCTTGATAAGTGAGGAATATTTGTGCAATTAATGACGGAGGAAAATATTTCTTTAATGGTTCTTTTAAATTTGTTAAATATTCATATAATTTCATTCTTGAATCTGTATCAAAATTCTTATATAATAAAGAACAAACTCTAAATGCAAAATATTTTAAACCTTTTGGTGATATATCGAGTAACATATCATCCAATAGATTTTTTGCTTCTTGAAATGAATTCACTGCTGATAAATTAATCAATTTACTAACATATTTATCATTATTTAATCTTTCAAGTTTTCTCCATATATTTGGAATTTTGTCGTATTTAAATGTTTCACAAAATTGGAACAAATCTTCTGTTTTACCATACATATCAAATACTTCAATCATTTTGCTGTATTGATTAAATTTGAAGAATATATTGTAATTGGGTGTTATCTTGTGAAGTAATAAATATGCTATTTGAAATTGTTTATTTGTATATAACCAATCAAATAATTTTGATACTTTAGTTATTATATCTGGAGTAAATTTTTCAGGATATTTGTTATCGAAAAATTTTAATTCTTTAGATATTTCTTCAAATTTTTTATTTGCTTCTTCTAAAATTTTGTAACTACTTGTATCATCTTCTACTAGAGCATCAAAATTATTATTAAAAAATCTAGTTGTAGTTGAAGTAAAGTCACGCTTAATCAGTCGTATATGTTTCTTCATTGAAATAATACTAGTCAATTGAGGATTTACTATTTTTTGTATCAATGAACTTGTAAATATACCTTGTTTCCAAGTTCGATAAGAATATGATGAATTATAATTATAATTTGAATTTGAAAGAAATATTACGTCTGACGTTGGTTCTAAACACCATTGAAGCATAGATTCCCGTCGCTGAATCCTTATAAAATCCATATATCTTTCAAATGCCAATTTGATATTCATGATATTATATATGGTATGCGTTAAATATTTATATAAATATATCTATGTGTATCTATATGTGAATGTAAAATATATCAGAATTCTGAATTAATCTATAGAGTTGTTAAATTGAATTTATAAAAGATATTCAGTATGGTGTTTGAAATATTTGTCAATGGTCAAGAGCAGGGTAAAATCAAAAGATTGCAATTGATTATTTGCAGAAAAACAGTGTGAATGTGTCTCTTGTTTTCAGCAGTTTGCTGAGATGGTCTCTGTGAAATGCAGTATATAAATCTGGGGAAGAAAGTCAACGTTAGTCTGAAAGTAAAGTAAAGCTATGTAAAGTCAGACCAGATAGAAACGCATTATCCACGCTACACACACAAAAGAAAATGAAAAATCAACAAAACTGGTAATTCGAGATTTTGGAACATGAAAAAATTTTTGTTTTATGGCAAGTGGGTATTTGCTTCCTTGTTGATTTACAGAGGAGAAGAAGAGGAAGAGGAAGATACTTTTGCTACGACACTACACAACACACAGTAACAGCAGCATGTCTGGAAACACAAAGAGGTTTGGTGGAAATAACCGTGGAGGTTTCCGTGGGAAAAAAGACACTAGAAAGTATACACAAGGTAAACAGGGTAAGACAGATGAGATCCGGAGAGCATTGACACACAGAGCCCGAGTTAGAAAGAACTATTTCAAACTTTTGGAAAGAGAGGGAATGGATGTACCTTCTAAGGATGATGATAATGATGATAATATTAATGATAATAATGAAAAGATAGATTCCGAATTGAACAAAATTTCTGATGATGATAATACACATAATAGCAAACCCCTCTCTGAAATTGATATTATTAAGAACAAAGTTAAAAAACACGAGCCATTATCATTTCAAGAAAGAATTGCTTTAAAAAAGAACAGACGTGAAAATGATAAGGAACGTAAGATGAATAAGACCAGAGAGAAGTTAGAAAATATGAGGCAAAGCAATGTAAAACGTCAGCGTCAAACTGAGCGTATACAAAATACAAAGACCAGAAAAGGCCAACCTTTGATGGGCCCTAGAATTAACAATTTACTTGAAAAAATCAAGCAAAATAAGAACAACTAATTTTAATTCATTCTTGTATTCATTCAATAATTCATTTCTTTATTTATTTATTTATTTTCTATATAGTCTAAAATGTAATTGTATTTTTCGTTTCATCCATTTTGCTGTTTTCAAAACTTTCAGTTTCTGATGTCAAATGATCAATATCGTCGTAGCGAGATTTTAAGGGATATGTATTAACCATACATCGATGCTTAGATAACAATCCGATTCTTTTTTTTGACCATTGTCTATTACGTATAAAATCAATAAATGGATCATTATTAGAAACTATATTCAATAGTTCCACTTGACCATTACCTCCAAATGTTATGAAGTGCTCATTTTGGAATATATCTCTCATGTCAACGCTAACCCAAGAAGGAAATGAGTTTATAGCTAAACATTTTAGAGAATGTTTCAACTCTATAATTTCCCCATCCTGATTATTGCAATTCATTTCTATTTTACCAGAATGATCATCATATTTTAAAAAGTCCCCAGAAGGAAATATTAAAATTTTGGGCATATCCACTTTACGTTCATCACTTATAGTATAACCTTCATCAAAATGCGATTCAGTTATTTTGTTATTTGAATCATGAAACCATAAACAAAATTTACCTTTATTAAAAGAATGAATTTCAAATTTGGAAATTTCATTATCCTGCATATTGCTAAAAACGTGCTTTGGACCTAGAAATTTTTGTTCTTGTCTTGAGTATTTCTGATACATTAATCTTTGGCCACACGAATAAAATAAAATTTCATTATTAGGTTCAAAGTGAATATCAGTTATAAGAGAATTTTTTTTAGTGGAAGAAACAATATTTAATTGAATTTTCCCATTGATATATTGAACTTCTAAAATGTTTAACCAAATTCCACCAACAATTAGGAACCATTCTTCATCTTCCTTCCCTGGTTTCTTAAATGCATAAATTTCTTTGGGGTGATCATTCTGATCAAATATATCTTCTAAATCTTTGACTAATCCAGTTCTAGGATTGAAATAGGACCATTTAGATTCTTCACAATTTGAGGAATCAGAAAGTAATATAAAAATACCAAGCGGATCATAATAACAAATTTTTTGATACTCTCTTCCCAAATCAAATATTTTCAAACTAAAACCATTGTTTTCTCTGATTGACCATATCTTGATTTCAATGTTATCACAAGTGATTAGATGTTCTCTATTTTTTCCAATACTTGGTATATAACCACATGCACTACCATTAGCATTATGATTTTCAATTTCTACTTTCTTGGGATACAATGATTGCGATATATTTAATTTCCACAAGTCATTATTTGAAAAATAAATGATACATTTATTTTGATGAAGAATAGATACGCAACCTGAATCATTTAATTTCACAATCTTTGAACTCTCACCTAACAAAGATTGAGAAATCTCAGCTATATTTAATTTTATGATTTGGTACTCTCCATTTCTACTTGTAATAATAAATTTCATGAATTCTTTTAAATATATAATTTGATATGGAACAAATATGGATATTGATCTATCAAATTTTCTTACTGGGTTAGATTTGTTATCTGTCTCTACTAGTTTTTCTTCTAAAAATTTGAAACAACTGCTGTTAGTGTTGCTGTCATCTTTAAAATACTGAAAAACATATAAGTAACCCTGAAATGATCCAATAAATAGATAGATAATAGAATCTATCTGTAATAATTTGATCATAGATATTTCGTTGATGTTTGGCATGTTTCTATATATTGGAACATAGGAGAGTGAATTATTAGGATGTATACTAAATATTGCAATTTCAGAATCATGATTTTTGTAAATTAAAACACAGATTTCATTAATTGAAGATGCTAAATAGCAAGAAAAAGGTAACTTCAATTTTAGAAAATATTTCATCGTTTTCATGCTAAAATAATAAATATTATCCTTCGTAATTATTACCTGTGTATCATTATTTGATGATTCTACAGATAATATCTCTTGATTTATGAGAGAGCTGATGACTGGATCAATTTGGACGTTATTGTTTGATACTTTGTATAATATAGAATTCTTGTCACCTGAGCCCCAAATATATGTCGTTTCAAAATATGAGAATGAACAATTGTAAAATTTGTTGACATTGTAGAGATTAGGAACAGAATTATCAAATTTGCTAGAAAAACCAAATTTAACTAGTGAAATTTCACGTGATCCTGGATGTTTAATCCAAAGATCTTGTTTTGATTCAAAAGTGTATTTGCTTTCAAAAGAATTAACTAATATTGGATCACATTTTTCAAAACAATGTATTTCTAACCATAATGATTTTTGAGTTTTCAGTACAGGAATCCCATTGACACTCATAACAGAAATATGTTTGGATTCGTGTTGTTCTCTGCTAGAATATATTAAGTGAAACAAGGAATCATCTAAAGGTTCCAATATAAAGTTCTTGAATATGTAGTCAGTTTTGAAAAATAGAGTAAATGTGGACGTAAATTTCATATTTCTTGTATCATAAAAAATGTCTAAAATATATAATTCTTTGTTGCTTGTAATCAAAATCTGATCATGCTTATGAAATTCTTTTAAAAAATCGTCAAATGAGGTGAGTGTCTTAAATTTTGTTTCAGGGATGTAATATGAAGAAACACAAAATGAGTCCAATTTGTTGTAGCTAGATTTATAAGAAACTCTGTTATCACCGGACACAAAAAATGTAAAAGGTTTGATTATAAAATATTTATTGCAGGTGAGTAATACAGCACCTGTATCTGATAAAGGAATTAGGTTTGTACATTCATCTAATGCTTCGTTTAAAATTTCACTGTGAATTTTTATAGACGATGTAATATAAATGCAGTCAGCATATAATTTATCATTCTCCTTGACGGACAAACTTATTAATAGAGATTCTTGAAATGATCCTTTAGGAACATTACACTGCATTTTAATATTAGATTTCTGGTATGTATTATGACTATGTATCAAACTGGGAATTCCATTCACATTGTAATTGATGTCATAATGAAAAAATAAACCATCAAACAAAGATAGTATCATAGTATTTTTAGTAAAATTAATTTTTGATAATGTAGATGTTTGGTTATCAGGGAGTTCCAAGTCAATAGAATCTATAACATATGGTATATATTCATTTATATTTGATGTAAGAAACCTTATCAAAACAATACATTTCTCTAGATAAAAAACAAGTGTATCTTCTTGAGATTCGTCAATTGAGCGGATAACCTCTGCACATATAACTGGTGATGGCAGTTCATGACATATTCCATTATTTATAGAAAAAGAATTAAAATATATAAACATGGTGACATATGTAGATTCTTGATCTAAAAATGGTTCATATGAATCATCGAGGTTATCGTTAGCAGTTGGTTTATCAGAAGATTTTATATCCATAGCAGCTCTAAATTCGATATTATTATCGTAATTGGTTTTATTTCCTAAAATTGATCTCCATGCATTTTTATTCATCAAAGTAGTTGTAGAATGTTGCTGTTCTTCATTTAATGAAGTATACCGTGTGTTATTAATTGTACCGTCACCATTTCTTAATGTATTTATCTTGAATCTGTATAATAAGTATATGGGAACTCTAGAATATAAAATCGTCGTATTGTATAATGATTTGTGTAAATTTTCCATTGCAATTGATTTTACGTTTAGCTTATAGTTCACAATTATATATCTGAATAATCAAATGCATGTAACAATTTAATGTTGTACGTTGTACACTATTTTGGAGATATTAGAATAAACGAAAAGCGTTATAGTTAAAGGTAAAACTTCGGCAAATTGGAGAAACTTGGAAAATAGAGCTGCTCATAGAGGTCAGACTTCATATCTTACTATTTTAGCAAGATCAAAGCAAAATTATCGTGTTTTCAGTCTACAAAAGTTTATTTTTTTAACATTGGCTTTTTATTTTTTATGTTGATACTGTAGAGTTCGATAGAATTCATGAATGATTACCTAATACACCACCGGGTTGAGAGAGGATGGCTCTTACTAGAACGTTCGAACAAATGAACTAAATATGGCTACAACTTAACTATAATACATAATTGAAACTTTATTATTGTTATGTCTAGGTTAACGATTAATATAAATAGAGGTTATATAGGCATATCCCCAGTGTTTATCTACGTACTAGGCTACTATTACCATAGTGCAAGCGATGGTACTATGAGAATAATGGCAAAATAATATTTTGAAACCTAAAGACGAATATTATTGATAAAAAAATCACACTTTGGACTAGTAAATCCTACAGAGTGTTCTATCAAATCATTCTCTTGAAATGTATCTTTTAAAATTTTAGAGCTTACAATTTTTTTCTTCTTTGTTTCATCAAGCATACAAAATGGAAGCGTATAAGACTTGGAATAGTTTCTGAATTGCTGGGTGAAAAGATAGTTACCGGAATCATCGTATTCATCACAATCATTATCATCATATTTTCCTGGTGATATGCACTTCTTATCATAACAGCCAATATAAATAAACTTAAGAATATCAATTTGACAACTTGGAGTTACAATGAGAAAATGTTTATATAAAGCTTTTTGACGATCTTCTATATTCAACCAGGGAGAGAATGATTCAACAAATGAAATTCGTGAACCATATCCAGCTTCAAAAGATGAAATGCATTCAGTCATGGGAAAATTCATAATTTTCTGGTAGATAGTTAACTTTTTTTCTATCGCATTGTTTTCAGTAGAAATATCATTCCCAGAAAATAATGCATCATAACAATATGTATCATCAGACATCTTTAAATCTTCGACAACAATACGCACAAAGTTATCATCACTGCCTCTTTTGTCACATTCATCATAATGGACTTCCTCATAATATGCATTTTCATCATCAAATTGGTTTTCATCGTCAAAATGTATTCTAGTAATATCATCTATAGAATTTACAAGTAATTTCGCAGTTACTTCTGTTTTACCAAAAAATTCAGTAAATAAAACAAAATAAATTTGTGACTCAATCACCTTGTAATTAAATCTTGTGATAAAATCATCTGCATTTATAATGACTTCTTTCCTTGAAAATTTCGATCTACGTGATGAATACGTTCTGTAACAAAGATTTTTCCCACAAGAGTATATTAATAAGTTATATTTATTTTCGTAAACAATATGAGTTACACCACCATCTTCTATTGTAGATGACACGAGACTTGTTTCAATTTGGTTTCCATTTCTTTTTAAACCCAAAAATAGAAGTTTACCATTTGGCAACTTAGTGGTTCCAACAATTAGATTATAATAACAACCTGAATTTGTTTCTAATTTCCACTCGCAAAGACAGGTAGGATAATAACCTATATCAAATATATTATTAATGTCGGACTTTGTTTTTAATGTTTTGTTGTGACATGCTTCCACATATAAAAGTTTAGGAGTTGATGGTGCATTCATATAATCTCTAGAAACTAAAATAAAAATGTCCAGAGACTGAAAATACATCATCGACACACAAGGATAGTCTAGCTTATTTCTCAAAACATCCACAGAGAAATTATTGAATAATTCATAAATATTTAATTCAAGGTTGTTTGAAACAAGAATATCCATATTAGTACCGGGTAACGGTGCACATGCTGAAATAAAACCACTTACTGACCCTTTAAATTTTATTCTCTCTGGATAAGATGAAATATTCACTTTAAGTTCCCATAATGTTTTGCTCAATAAAAATAGACGGTTAGAATTTGGATGATAAATGATATCAATGGAGCCGGAATCTCCTAACTTGGTATAATTCCAACCATAGATACCCGATCTATATTTAAGGGGACTCATTTTCATTAATGTATATTCTCCATTTTTTGAAGTTAAAATGAAATTAAAATCATCGAAATGATGTATTTGATGTGGAATGAATGAAAAGTTAGAATTTTCTAAGTGATTATTAGTTAGAGCTTCAGATATATCAATATTATTATTTAGTTTAAAAACATTACAATTATCATTTTCCTCAAAAATAGATAACATATTATTGAAATATCCAACATGTAACATCAACCCATTTTGGGAATTGTAAAAATTAACCAATGAAATAGAATAATTGGTGCTTAAGCCATGTACAGGTATTGATGTACAGCTACGATCCTTATTTAACCTAAATAACGCCAACTTCTTTTCTTCATATACAACAGCAAACAAATTGCCAAATGAATGAGCTAAATAGCATTTCTGAGGAAGCGTTAAAAAAAACACAAAGTTTAAATTCTTTATATTAAAAAAATAAATTGTATGATTTGAAATTAAACATAAAGTTTCCTTATCAAACCATTCATGTGAAATAAATTTCTCATCAATTATCATATGATTTACTGGTTTCAATTTTCTAGTATTATCATCTTTCTGTAGTAGAATTGAGTTATTAATAGAAGATGCCCATACATATGTTGTATTATTCGATTCGAATGAATACAATTTCTCGGGTATATGGCACAATTTATATGAATCTTTCTTTTTTGAGAATATTCCAAATCTAAACACAGTAATTGAATGAGTTATTCCCGTACCAGTAATTGCCCATAATTCTTTAGATGGGGTTTCTATAGATTTTTTTCCATTGTTGGAATCTATAGTAGTAAAATCCATAACAGGGTATGGGTAAATTTGAGACCAAAATGTTTTTATGGTTTTTAAAATTGGCGTTCGATATTTTGCATCAATACATACAATCTTTGATTCATGTGTTCCATCCCTTGAAGCGTAAGTCAACTGAAAGTTCGAATCATCTAATGGTTCAAAAATGAAATTAGATAGCACATGCTTTGCTTTGAATAAAAAAGTAAAATGCGATGTAAACCGATGACATTTATGATCATAAAATACATCCAAAACATAAACACTTTGTAGTGGGGTAGAGATTACTAATTGATCGTGCTTTAGAGATTTTTTGGCCAGTGAATTCTCTGTTTTGATTATATGTTTTGGAAAATAAAACGAGTCTATTTTAAAAGGACTGTATGGGTAGCCAAAAATATTGCAGCTCTGGTCATCACCCGAAAGACAGAAATTAGCAGAAAGAATACTATACACAGACAATTCTAAAATTAGAACAGCATTTATATTGGTTAAATGAACTATCTTTTCAGGGAGTGGAAAATCGTTCGTCATAATATTCTCATGAATTATTGGATTTTCAAAATTTGAAATTGAGACAATAAATAAGATATCATTTTGCAGTCTTATATCAATGAAAGCATCTTCAGAATTACTAACTGTGAGCATACAAGATCCGAATGATTCAAAGCTTTTAAATGAATTGGCCATTGTATTGCAAAAACATGTGTGTGGTATGCCATTGATATCATATTTGATTTTGTAAAAATATAAACTCTTAGATAGTTGTGATATGATCATTAAATTCTTATTTGAATTGAAATATATGCTTGACAATTCTTCTTCAAAAACTTCTGATTGAATTGAATCAACAACCAAGGGTAAAAAATTATCTGTAGTATCAGTTGAAGATTTGGTAAATCTAATTAACAATATTCCGTGAATCAAAAATAAAACAAGTGTATCTTCTTTAGATTCAGCTGTGGCTTCTAAAATTTCCGCAGTAATAAGTGGAAAGGGAAGTTCATAACAATTACCATTGTTAATTGAAATTGAGTTTTTATGAACACTTAATGTTACATATTTTGTTTCTTCTACTTCGGTGAATTGAATTTGATTGTCATGCTTATCACTTAAATTGAAGACATGATGATATTCCTCAACAGTATTCCAAAGTCCATCTAATTCAGCATTTTTATTACCATGAATAATTAATTGTTTTTTATATGATCCAAGATGTTTAGATGGCACTTTATCCTCATATTTTTTGATTAGTGGCTCGTATTTTCCCAAATAATCATCTCCGTTGTGGACTTTAATTTTAAAATTGTGGAATAACTTAATCACTGCTCTTGAATGACATATAGTTTCCTTCAAGTATCCAATATTTTCAGGTGACCAGTAATTATTCATTTCATATTCATTATCTCCTTGCATGATGCTGAAATATCTATCTTGAATATATATATGCTCATAAATTTAACTCATCGAAAATGAAAGATAAAAAGATTTTCTTTCTCATAATGTAACAAACAGTTTGCTTGAGGCTTGAGATGTTGTAAGAGTATATTGCATGCGCCACATTGGGCCACGTCTTATCCTAATCGGGAAGTTACAAACAATCTTAGATCAAATAATATTTCAAAAATATATACACTTACAAATGCAATTAAATAGGGATTGCCAAAGGGTAACATAATCTACTAATATTATTCTTATGCTGAGTAGCAATAACAGTGCAGTTCAGAAGTGTTGGAATTCGGATCATCTTATGAGTTTAATACAAAATCAAGACCTTTGATGAATATGTGAATATGCAAAAATTATAGATAGATTGAAGTTCACATGCATAAAATTTGTCGCATAAGGATATATTGTGTTATTGTAAGCTCCATTTTAACTATTTGACATTTCATGTATCTTACTCACGAGCTTTTTCTATGCTTTGTTTCGGCATTTTTATTGGCTCTTTAGAAACATCAATTGCTCCTTTAAGTTCTTCCATTTCATCATGTTTATCTTTTTCTTTTTCTGCTAATTTAATTTTTTCTCTATACTGTAAGTAGTTTGTATGTTTGGTATAATAATCAAAATTCATATCAATCTTATTTTTGATGTCAGTAACATTAAATACAAAGTTAGCTAAAAACTTCCTTCTATTTCTTGGTATAACATTTTTAAGGTAACTTTCATGTTTGGTGACCATTTCAAAGTTTGCATATTGTTTCAATCTATTTTCTTCTCTTTTCTTGTATTGACCTAACTTATAGTAATAATGTTTATCTAATGACTTCTTCTCATTACTTTGTAACATACTTTCATATTCTATATCTGACATATTACTATATGTTTTCTCCTGTTGTTCCTCGAGCTCATAAGCACAAATTGAGTTATTACTAGAATTGTAATCTTGACTAAGTTCCTTTTGAACATTCAATTTGTCTTGTAGCATTCTTTCCTTTTGTTTATTCTCTAGATCAGTAAGAACGTGCAATCTAAAATCAATAATATTTTGTTTTACTATGTCTAACATATCTGAAGGAACATCAGATAAATCTCGAGGATCAATTCTGTAATTTTCTGATAATCTTTTACATCTTGTTAAGTAGTCATCTTTAGGGGTCGATTTTAAAATTTCATTATGTGCAATTTGTTGAATTTCAGAGATGTGTGTCGATACCTCAATTATAATATTTTCAGATTTCTCTAAATTTATATCAAATAATTCATTCAACATTGGAACAATTTTTTCTTCAAGTTCAGTTGGAGCAATTAGCATCATCTTATGTTCTTTATCTATTGTTATTGACTCTATGATTGTTTTAAATAAAAACATTATCATTATATCTTCAAAAGCTATATATACAGTCTGGGTATCCAAACTATTCTTCTTTACTCCCATATATGACCATTGAAATGCTGGTGATAAACTTATTTCGTTATTATCCTTTTTGTTGTATATTGTAACATTATCAATTATTGATGTAACGGCTTTGCTTAATATGTTTTCTACTAAAGCTTTATATTCAAGTATATCTCCTGATATACCTGTCACTGCAGAAACAAGGACTTTTGGTTTCTTTCGAATTTTGTTTAATGGTATAAACATATTCACCACACCGTTTGGATTAGCAGACATAGTATCAGCTCTTGTGGATTCCTGTTCATTATCTTCATTATCAGCATCTACCTCCATTTTATCGTTATTTTCATTATTTTTTCCAACTTGCTCAAAATTATAAAATAAAGGTTGAAATTCAACGTCATTCTGCTTTAGAACATCATAGATACTGGGTGTATCTTTGTATTGAAGGCAGTTAAATATTTTTGAGCCACTGTAGATCGTATTTAGTGTGCGTTCAATCTTATCTGAACTTTCATTTTTATTTTTTATCGGAGCTATAACTTGTTCAAGTTGATTTGTAGAATCAAAATTTCGTCTATAATATTTATATATAAATGTCATGGTTTGTTTGACACTTCAATTGTCATCAGATTATATATATATTAGAAGAAGAACGTAATGAATTACAGTAGCCAAAAATCTTTAACATGATTTTTGCAAAAAAATTGTGTGCGCTTAATTTACCTTTTCGGGACTCTGAAAATTGGTATGTTGACACATTACCCATTACACATTTAACATTTAAGTTTATTTATTTCCCAAACAATAAAAATTATACAAAGAAGCAAAATATTTAGATGCCCAAAACAACTACAAAAAACTAATAAATAGTATCCAATTTTAAACACCCTTTAAGCTTCAAAAACAAATAATAGCAAATTAACCTAAAATAAAAAATATTGAAATATTACGCAAAAACTAAACCAGCTTCAAAAAAGGCAGCAAAATTTCAAGATAAAGAAAATGAATTATGTTATTAAAAATAGATAAAAAAATCCCATTAACTAGTTGTCATGGAAACTTTCATCGGTCATTTCTTTATTTCTAAAAAATTGCTGATCTCCATTTTCGGCCATTGGCATTTGGTTATAGTAGTAATAAACAGGTGGATACATATGAGACATTTGAGTATTTGGAGTTTCTGGTGGGTAATTTGAATATGGAGCATAATAATAAGGAATATTTGAAGATTGTGGTGGATGGTTATTCATATTAGTACCATTTTGCATCATTGGATACCTTTGATTATTCATATAAGGCATATGCTTTGTTGGATAGTAATATAGTATGAATATTGTGGTTGAGAAGATTGATTTTGCATCCGCATATTTAAATCCATTTCATAATTATCCACTGAAGTGTTAGTATAACTCGTTTTAGGAGCAGTACCATATGTGTTTGCACTTTTGACAGTTACTGTATCATTATCCAAATCGTGTTGTTCCAATGAATTTCCATCCTTAATATTTTTCTCAAATGTGTTTTTTTCGACATTTTTATCATACGTGTCTACTTCATTCATTCCAGTTAGAATTTCAACATCATCAATACCAGCGGACTTTTCAGAATTGCCAGACTTGCTATCTGGATATTTGGTAGAATTAGAACTGTGTGATTTTCTTGATGGGTTCATGTTAGGAATTTTATTAAATTTATTATTACCAGAGTTTGAATAATTGGATGGATGTGAACTAAAATTGAATCTTCCTTTTGGTTGATATAAATGCTTCATCTTCATTGCTTGAGAGAAAGTCTTAGGAATATTATTATCATCATCTTTATCAGGATTATCAATATTAACATTATCAAAAAAATTATTATTTTTATTATAGTATGATGAAGTTTTTCTATTATTTAAATGTTGATTATTTTTATTGTAATAATTAGGTTTTTTAGAATGATAAGGAGTATGTCTTCTAAAATTAACTGGTGGTGGAGCTAAGTTCAATTTCATACTATTTTCGTCATTACCACCTTCATTTGAATATTTTCTTCTAAAGTTGTTGTACAGCTCACGATATTGAACGTGAATAGTTTTAAACTTAAACATAGAATGATTTTCAGAATCCACTGCAGCAGCTGCTGCTTCTTTGGTAGTGAATTTTATGAATGCAAAATTACTTAATGGTCTATTAACTAAAATAGCTTCTTTAATTTTCCCATGTTTTTCAAATCTTTCAAGCAGATCTTCTCTACTAATTCTTGGATCTAAATGCCCAACAAAAACTGAAAGTTTATCTATAGTAACTTCAGGAATATCTTTGTACTCGTCTTCCAAGTTTTGAGCCCATTCAACATTCCAATTAGGCTTTGATTTAAGATTTGCAAATGCACCTATTGCATCTTGACGAAAAACATACTTACAAAAGTAATTTCTACTTGGAACATTAGATTTTTTAATAGGATTAAAGTCATCATTAACAGCAATTAATCTTTCAACTTCACCGAAACGAGAGAGAAGTTTTTTCATAATCTTTTTAGAAATAACAGAGTTTTTCAATTCCAAATACAAGGTTCTATTAACTCTTGCCTTTTCACATCTAACAGTTCTTCCATTTAAAATTGAATGTTGACCTTCAACGATTGCATTGTCTGCTTCTTCATCAGTAGCATATTGAACAAAAGCGTATGGGCGGTTTGCAGGATCTCTTAAAACTTTCACTAAAGTGATATTACCCCATTGTTTAAAATGATTAGTTACTGATTGACACAAAACATCATCACTAATGTTTGAAGATAAGCTAGCAACAAAAACACAAGCAGATGGGCGGCCTCTTATTTCCTTTGATTCTTTGTCAAAATCATTAGCTTTCATGTTAGCAGTACTGGAAATGTCAATTTTTTTACCATCATCTGAACCACTTGTGTTAAGTAATTTATCAATAAGGAAATTATCAGAAATATTCTCAGAATCATCATCATCATCATCATCATTATCTGATAAATTTGCTTTTGCATCATCAACATCATCATTAGAACTTTCAAAGTCACTTGAAAAATGGATAGCAGAATTTCCATCATCATCATTATCACTATCATTATCATTTTGGTTATCTTTTTCATCATTGATGTTTGCAAACATTTGGGTATTATGAACATTGTCACTTTTATTTCTATTTTGAACATTGACAATTTTGCTTCTTTGTTTATTTTTCTTAGTTTTGTTAAGAGTTAAATTATTTCTATTGATGGTATTTGTCTTACTTGTACAAGTTATATAATTGGTATCCAATGTATTTGTATTTGAATCTATTGTGACATTATCATTTTTAAATGAAGAATCAATTGAAGAATTTTCATCATTATCATCGTTATCATTATCATCGTTATCATCATTGGATGTTAAATTTTCATAATCATTGCTTGAGACGAGAGGTCCAGTTACAGCTGTAAGTTCCATTCCATCAGCATTTTTGGAATGTCTAAAATTTAAGTGAATTGGTTTATTTGAAATGTGAGACATTTTAATGGCTATTTTTATTTTAGCTTATATATATAAAGTTTAAAAAATGAGCCGACTGAAAAAAAAAAAAATAATGTTAGTATACACAGTCTATTGAACGATTACTTTATGATGTCTTTATTTAGGAAAAAAAAAGTAAATAAGTATTAATACCTACATTATGGCCAAATATATATTTTTTTATTAGTAACTTTTGTAGTGATTAAGAGAAGGTGGAGTAAAGTTGGAAAACAATTTGAATTTTTAAAAAAAAACTTGGGACAATGAGCCTTTTCTCTGAGTGGCTAAATAATTAAAATTGAAGTGCAAATAACGATTGAAAATAGGTATAATGTTTTATTCCCAGAAGCTGTTGCTGTCTTTATTAAAACAACGTATGAGAAGAGGGAGAGATAAAAGAAAGAATGAAAGAGAAGAAGATAATAAGAGAAAGAATACAATAAGTAGATGAATGGGAAGGGGTGGGGGGTGACAAGAAACACCCAGAAAGGCAATCAACACAATCCAACACAGTCAATAATCTGGGGTCGGCAGTCATCAGACAAAACATGGTGGCAAAAGACAAAACGGGGCAACTTTCCAAAGTCCCAAGGAGGCTCTGATAATTGGTTCTTTCTTGGCTCCAAGCTCATTTGACAGTATTTGCCCTGCTCATTGCTCATCACAAGCCGTCTCGTATCTCTTGAGGCCAAGAGAGAGCAAAGAGACATGAGTCGTCTTATCTTCATGTCGGGCCTCTAATGACGTGTCCTTTTGACATTAATTTGTTAGAAGTTGGAAGGAGACATTCCTTCACAGCCATTATACCAAAGCAGCTAGCTTATTTCCTATTCGGGCAATTCCCAGGATCACCAACTTTAATTCTGCAACATATATATACAACGTACTACACATTCTACCTCGTCCCACAGATCTTTCACGTTTTCTTCCATATTTTATGCGGCAATCTCAACATATCTTTGCTGTGCGGCTTACTTAGAAGCTTTTTCACTATCTTCGTTCTGTATTCGAGTTATATTACAATTTAGTAAAGAAACTGTTCATGCACATTATAAATGATATAATTTATGTATTATGCATAGACTATCACTGTTTCTTTTTTTTTCCGCTATTAAGATTTATTAAAAAGAAAATTTATACATATTATACACAAAATAATTTTATATAGATTTGACCAGTTTAATATTCCTAATATGAATTAAATGGAAAAAGCTTCAGTATATTATACAACTATAATATATTGAAGAAAACCGTAAATGGGTGAAAAGATGGGTTACATGAAATTTAAGCCAAACTCACGTGACTGCTTACAATTATGCAGCAGCTGCATGCTGAGAAAAAAAAATATTTTTTTTATTTTATTTTTTTTTATTTTATTTTTTTTTATTTTATTTTTTTTTATTTTATTTTTTTTTATTTTTATTTTTTTTTTCACCATCACAGAGATCACAGATACGGAATGAAAATTAAACTAATATTAATAATTCATATAGAGGCATAGACCACTTAACTGATATCATTTTAAAATTCCACACAACCCTTCTATGAACTTAAAATAAAGAAAATTATAAAATCATAAAATCAATCATGTTAGACTATCGTGCCAAATTTGTTTTGGCTCCGATGGTTAGAATAGGTGAACTTCCAACAAGATTATTAGCTTTAAAATATGGTGCAGATTTAGTTTGGGGTCCTGAAATTATTGATAAGAAACTCCTTACATGTGAAAGAAAATATAATGAAAAGCTTAAGACTGTTGATTTTCTTTCTAAAACAGGTAATAAAAAAATTCCAGGAATTACAGATCTTGTTTTTAGAACTTATCCTGATCTTGAAAAGGATAAACTTGTTTTTCAAATGGGTACTTCAAGTCCGGAATTAGCCGTTAAAGCTGCAAATATCGTTATAAATGATGTTGATGCTATTGACATTAATGCTGGATGTCCTAAACATTTTTCTATTCATTCTGGAATGGGAGCTGCTTTACTTAGTACTCCAGATTTATTATGTAATATTCTCTGTGATTTAGTAACTCATGTTGGTAAACCTAATAACAAACCTATTAGTGTAAAGATAAGACTTTTACCTAACAAACAAGATACTTTAAAATTAGTTTCACGTTTAGTTCAAACAGGTATTACCAATTTAACATTGCATTGTCGAACAAGAGAAATGAGAAATCGAGAACCTCCAATCAGAGATTATATTAACGAAATACATGATATTTGTAAAAATAACAATGTCACATTTATCATTAATGGACAAATTAAGAATTATCAACAGTTTAAAAATTTACAAGAACAGTTTGGTGATGATGTTGGTGCTATGATTGCTTCTGATGCAGAAATAAATCCAACTTGTTTTAATAAAGAAGGACCATTACCATGGTATACTGCTATTAAAAGTTATATTCAATTTGCTAAAACATTTGACAATCATCCTGCAAACTCTAAATATTGTCTTGCTCGTATGGTACCTAATGATAAGAATAAAAATAAAATATATCATCTTTTATCAAAAGCAAAAACAATGGAAGAATTTGTTGATATTATTCTAAACAAAATGGATGATAATGGTCTATACATTGGTGCACAAGATGATGCAACTACCATGGGCAAAACTGCTTCTTCTACTACTAATACGAGTAAGACTACTGCCATTAGTGGTGGAAATATTGATAATAATCAGGACAATTCAACAAAAAGAAAAATGAACGAGAAGACAGATGATATCGATTCTTCCAGCAAGAAAATCAAAGTGTAATTAACTTGTATGTATATATGTATATATTTTCTGTCTTGATAAGATGGCATCAGAAAAAAAGAAAACTATTTCTTACATAGTACCAACCGAAGTTAGTAAAAGCGATATATTCTTTATTACAAAAAAAAAATCATTAACAAATATATATCTAAATTTATAAACAAGATTTAGTTGAATTTGCAATTCAACTTAACTTAAGTCACCACCAAATCCTGGTGGTACATTAGTTTCTTTATACTTAGTATCAAAATACCCCATTACTTTATATACTTTACCCATATCTCTGATACCTTTACCGGTAAGTCTTTTATAAGCAGCAGTTAAATTCTTTTTCATAACTTCTTCATCAACAAATTTTGACATTAATTGATCAATTCTATAACCCAATCCCATAGAATTCAAAAAATCACCTTGATCAGCAACATATGTTTCAAATTCATTTGTTTTAAGAATTTCAGAAAGAGATCCAAAATCAACATCAATTGAAAGATCAACTTCACCAACATCACTTAATGGATTAATAAATTTATGATCTTTAATACCACGTAATGAATTTGTTGGAATTGTAGTAGTACCATAATCTATAACTAAACCAGCACCAATATCACTAGATTTTATCATTGATCCCATATCATAAATATAAGCTTGAGATTCTGCAGAAATTTCAACTTGTGAATTAACTGGTAAAGAATCATATCTTTTATTAGTCTTTGGAATTGCTGCAGATGCAGTGGCATATGGTGCTTGTGTAATAACAAATTCAGCATCTAATTTTTTATTTGATTTATTTAAATCACTTGATTTAATAGTAGTAACATTAGGTAACAAAGAATCTTTTTTAATATCAGGTCTAATATCAACAAGAAATTCTCTCCAACCTTTATCAGTTTTTGTAAATCTATTCATTGGAATTGCATCAAAAAATTCATGAGCCATAATAAAATTCATATATTTTTTATCTTTAGAAAGTAAATCCAATTTATCATCTTTAAGCCAAGTAATCTTATTTCCCCATTTTGATGTTGAAGTAAATGTGAATTCATCAATATTTTGTAATTTTGAAGTATCTTTATCACATAATGTATTAAATTGTTCATTAATTAAAACATTTGATTTTTCAATAAATACAATTTCAATAGGATTATTATTTTTAATAAATCTATTTAAAGTTCTAACCATATCAAACATCAAAGTACCTCTACCAGGACCAAATTCTATTAATCTAAAAGTTTTTTCTTTAATTTTAAAATTTTCTCTATTATTTGTTGCTTGAAATTTTAATTGTTTAAGAAATGCAGAGAAAAACCATAATCCACAAATTTCACCAAATGTTGAACTAATTTCTGGAGACGTAATAAAATCACCAGTTTTATTATCTAATGGATTTCTAGTTGTATAATAACCATAATTTGGATTAATTAAACATTCTTTCATAAAATTAGATACTGATATAGGACCAGTTGTTTTAATCATATTTTTCAAAACAATTGTTAAATTATCAGTATTTGATAATGAATTATCCATACTTTGAGTATGATACAATGGATTGGATTTATCATCTGCTGAAGATATAGGTTTACCATCTAATCCAATAATTTGGAAATCTTTTTGGTCGGTTGAATTAATTGGTTTACCATCGGGACCAAGAATTACAGATCTTGAAAATACAGAAGAGCGTACAGCCAATCTTGAAGATCTAAATATAATGTTCTTATTGACTGCAGTAAACATGTTTATATGGCCTACTGTTATATATATATATGTTTTCTTTATTTGAAAAGAATAAGCAGAGTAACCTAGGTGCATACAAATTGAAAGAAAACATGTTGCATAGTGAAAAAAGTCTCGAAAAGCAAATAAATGACATTAAAATCAGCATCACGTGCTGAGCCTGCACCGCCACACAAAAGCGTGGCAGCACCGCCACCATCGTCCATATCGGTGTGACATCTTTGGTCCCTGTCCCAATGCGGAAAAAGGAAAAACGCCTCGCCCAGTTTTCAGTTCTTGTTTCCTGTTTCTTGTTTCTTGTTGTGTTTGCTGTCAACATAACAAACACAACACGCAACTTCTCCACCTCTTTACTCCACACTCCATAATCTGCCCTACGACACATGCATCTCTATTTATACTACAACTTCATATAATATTACCTTTGAAACACTCATTTACCAGATTAAGCAAGTCTATTCTATTTGTTTACATCATTAACAGAATAGTAAAACATAAAGAAGCAAAATATAATCAACAAGGTATAAAATAATCAAGAACAATTTTATAACATCAAATTTATATATCCAAATCGCATCACAGCACATTACATTACATAAAAATGAATTCCGGTAGTAAAATAAGGAGCCCCAAAGGCATACAGTTAGATGATTCAATACCAACAAACACACTTACAAATGATAATACATCTTCAATATCCTCATATTTCAATTCATTCAAATCTTATTCTCCACTATCTTCTTCTACATCTTCAGAAAATTTAGATTCATTGCAAACTCTAAATAATAATAATAATACTAATTGTATCTCATTCATTTCCTTGAATTCATTCCGCAAATTTATGCTAATTCTTAGAAAATTTGTTAAATATATTGGACCAGGTCTCATGGTAAGTGTTGCTTATATGGACCCTGGTAATTTTTCAAGTAGTATAGCATCTGCACAATTTCAATATAAATTATTATTTTCATTGGTTGTTTCTAATATAATGGCTGGTTTTCTTCAAGTTCTTGCAAGTAAATTAGGTATTTGTACAGGTCAAGATTTAGCTTCAAATTGTAGAAGACATTTACCTCCAAAATTAAATTATTTAATTTATTTATTTGCTGAAATATCAGTCATTGCAACAGATGTTGCAGAAATTATTGGAACTGCAATTGCATTTAATATTATTTTTAATATACCTTTAATTATTGGTGTACTTTTATCAATTTTAGATATGTTATTTGTTGTAATGGCTTATAGACCAGATGGTCCAATGATTTTATTAAGAATATTTGAAGGATTTGTAAGTTTATTGGTTTTTGGTACTGTTATTTGCTTTGCAATAGAATTAGCTAAAGTATCTCCAACAACAAATTGGAAAGATGTCGGTTTAGGTTTTTTACCTTCAAAAATTATTTTTACAGATATTAAAGGTTTATATTTATCAGCTGCTCTTTTAGGTAGTAATTTAATGCCACATTCACTTTATTTAGGTTCTGGTGTTGTTCAAGCTAGAATGAAAGCATTTGATATTAAAATGGGTCATTATGTACCTCCTTCAAAATTAAGATCTCGTGGTATATTTACTTTAGGTTCAAGAACAAATGCAGATGATGAAATTGATGAAGATCAAAGAGAAAGAGAAACTTATAAACCTTCGATTGATGCAATTGATGAAACAATGTCTTATACAGTTGCTGAATTGGTTGTATCATTAATAATTGTGGCATTATTCGTTAATGCTGCTATCTTAATTGTTGCTGGTTCTGCATTATCAACACCTACAGATGATGATGGTGATGGTGCTTTAGAAACTGCAGACTTATTTACCTTACATCATTTATTAACAAGCCATTTATCAAAAGCAGCTGGATCTGTTTTCGCATTTGCATTGTTATGTTCCGGTCTGTGTGGTGGTACTGTTGTTACTATTGCAGGTCAAATGATTATGGAAGGCCATGCACATGTTAGTATTCCACCTGGTATTAAAAGAATAATTACTCGTGGTATTGCACTTATACCATGTATTCTTGTTGTCTTAACTGGTGGAAGAGAAGGTTTAAGTTCTGTATTAAATGCTTCACAAGTTGTTTTATCATTTGTTTTACCATTTATTTGTGCACCACTTATTTATTTTACATCAAGTAGAGATATTATGAAAGTGGAAATCTATGAAAATTCTTCAGATCCAAATTATATAGAGTTAGATGATATTTCAGATTCAAAATTTTCTTCCAATAAAAGTAACAATAATAGCCCTTACACTGAAGAAATGGAAGTTGGATCAGTTGAAAGTCATTTAGATGATGATGAAGTTCAGCATAACCAACAACAGCAACAACAACAACATCAAGAGCAAAACAATTTAAGATCTAATAAGACTTTGGTAAGTTATAAAAATATGAGTAACGGTAAAATAACTACTATTGCAGCAATTATAATTTGGGCCCTTATTACATTTTTAAACTTCTGGTTACTTATTAGCATGGCACTCGGAAAGGATGTGCCTGTCTAGTGTGCTATTATTTATGTAATACTACTTTTTTTTCTATATTTAAATATATTATATCCTTGTACTCTATACTAAATTATCATTAATAATTATTATTAAAACAAAATCAGTATGCTTGTTATAAATGTTGCACTCAGTGTGCGCATCATCGATGTACTCTGAATATTCAAAAGAAGAAAAAAGAAAAAAAAAATATGTCTAACCATTTTTTTCATTCAACAATTGATAACCTGATCAATTATCAACTTGATCAATTATATTTGTAATTCTCACATTCATTTTTTCAAATAAAAAATAAATAAATAATGTCTGAGTTACATAATCTTTGTCATTTTGAAAAAAGACCAATTACAATCGAAGAATATGTCGATCCAATAAAGGCATATTTAAAACAAGGTATTCCAGCAACATATACTGTTGAAGAAGCTTATAATTATGAACATAATATAAGTGAAGAAGATTCCAAGTTTGCTGGCAATACTACACCAATGCACTTAATATGTGAAAATGTTCCATTAGATTGTACAGAAGATGAAAAAAATGTTGTTTTAGAAATGATGAATCAATTATGGTTAAATGGTGCTGGTTGGTGTTTAGTTAATGATAAAGATGAAACTCCAGGTTGTATATTGTTAAGAAGAGGATTACATGGCAGTAAGTATTGGGATAGTTGTGTTGATTCAGGTGTACGTGCAGAAGTATTGTTAAGAAAGTTAAATGATCCGAATATTGAATTTTTATCTGATCCAGAAGATGAAGATATGGATGTTGAAATTGAAGATGATATACCTGAACTTGTCACCGATGAGGTTAATATAAAGGAAGAAATAGAAGGGAAAAAAGAAAAATCTGAATCTAAATCAGATTCTGTATCTGAACTTGAAGATATGTATAATGGACCTGCAGGTGCAACTGATACATACCTCAAGACAGAATTAGAATATAAAGATGGTGCATTAATTACTAAGGACGGATCAGATGGTGTCATGATGCAATGGGAAGAGGAATTAATGAAAGCAGGATGTGATTCATTATTTAAATCAATCGAAGATCCAAAAAATATTAATATTTTAAACATTGGTTTTGGTATGGGTATAATTGATACCATGATTCAAAAAAAAAATCCAACCAAACATTATATTTGTGAAGCACATCCTGATGTATTAAAGAAACTCAAAAAAGATGGATGGTATGAAAAATCAAATGTTGTAATATTAGAAGGTAAATGGCAAGATACTTTACCAAAATTACTCACACAAGGTGTTTTCTTTGATGGTATATATTACGATACTTTCAGTGAACATTATGAAGATATGGTTGAAGATTTATTTGATGTTATAGTTGGTCTTTTGAAACCAACAGGTACTTTTTCCTTTTTTAATGGTTTAGGAGCAGACAGATTGGTTTGTTACGAAGTTTATAAAAAAGTTGTCGATTTAGATTTGGCAAACTATGGATTGTCTGTTAAATTCAAAGAAATGAACGCACCTGTTACCACATTAAAAGAGAACGATGGATATGATGACTCTGTTTGGAAGGAAATCAAGCGTGCTTACTGGCGTTGTCCTGTGTATTACCATCCCGAGGCCAGTTTTATGTAGGAAACGTTGTTGTGTATAGGTAGTAAGTATATAACATATAACCCAAATATTTCCTCATTGGGAAACCCCGTCATAAGCTAAACTAAGCGCAAATTTTTTCTGAGCGTCGATTTCTGTGGCCTGGTAGTAGCAGCGTAGCTAGTAGAGCTATAGTAGTAAGTTAAAGCGATGCTAGATGATCCATCTCGAATCTCGAAATATCTCTGAGAGCTGAGAGCTGGAGACTAGAGATCGATATCAAATTTCAGTGGAGACAGAAAAGAATGCTGTTGCAACAACTTATGGAGAAAAAGATATACTTACTCTACTTTTCACACTCTCCTTTCCCCATAGATAACTCTACAGATAGCCATGTCATTAGAAGCTTCATTGTCCCTTCTCTCTCTTGCAGAGCCAACACCAGAAGGTGCCTTAGCGGTTAAATCTCTTGTCTTCAAGCCAAAAACTGCTAAAACTGCAACTCCTGTTCCAGTTATTGTTGTTGCTTTAACCACAACTCAAACTCCATCCGGTATCATTTCAAAGTCTGCAAACGTTAAAGACCCAAGATTAGCTAAGAATGACTTAACCGCTGAATTCTTTGGTGTTCCAGCTGCTGATTTCTCCATTGCTAATTTAAACTCCAACCACAAAGATGGTAAAATTAAAATTTTAGTTGATTCTCAAATTGAAAACTCAAATAAATATGTTTTAGAAAATGCTTCTGGTAAGTTAGTTTTATCAGGTAAGGAATTACTTGGTTATTTATCTTTTTTTGAACCAACTGTTGTTGATTTCATTAAGGAAGCTGAATTACTTGCTGCATCAGCTCCAGCTTCAACATCTAAATCTACTCCAGCTCCAACTGCAGAATCTGATGCTAAATTAGATGATGCTAAATTAATTGGTGTTACAGTTGATAAAGAGAAAGATTTCTCTGGTTGGTATCAACAAATTTTAACAAAGGGTGAAATGTTAGATTATTATGATGTTTCAGGTTGTTATATCATGAGACCAGCTTCTTACGCTGTTTGGGAACAAATCCAAAAGTTTTTTGATGAAAAGATCAAATCTGATGGTGTTGCTAATGCATACTTCCCAATGTTTGTCTCTTCAAGAGTCTTAGAAAAAGAAAAGGATCATATTGAAGGTTTTGCTCCAGAAGTTGCATGGGTTACCAGAGCTGGTTCATCCGAATTAGAAGAACCAATTGCTATTAGACCAACATCAGAAACCGTTATGTATCCATACTATGCTAAATGGATCAGATCTCACAGAGATTTACCATTTAAAATGAACCAATGGAATTCTGTTGTTAGATGGGAATTCAAACATCCTCAACCATTTTTAAGAACTAGAGAATTCTTATGGCAAGAAGGTCATACTGTTCATTTAACTCATGAAGATGCTGAAAGTCAAGTTTTGAGAATCTTAGACTGGTATGAAGAAATTTACAGAACTTTATTAGCTGTTCCAGTTATTAAAGGTGTTAAGACTGAAAATGAAAAATTTGCAGGTGGTAAATTTACTACTACTGTTGAAGGTTTTATTCCAACTACTGGTAGAGGTATTCAAGGTGCTACTTCTCATCACTTAGGTCAAAACTTTTCTAAAATGTTCAATATCACTGTTGAAAACCCAGAAGGTAACGATAAGCCAAAGATTTACACACATCAAACTTCATGGGGTTTATCTACCAGAGTTATTGGTGTTATGGTTATGATCCACTCTGATAACAAGGGTTTAGTTATTCCCCCAAGAGTTTCACAATATCAAGTTGTTATTATTCCTGTCGGTTTAACTGCTAAAACTACCAAGGAAGTTGAAGAAAATGTTTACGCATCCTCTAAGGAATTAGAAAATAAATTAAGGGCTTCTGGTATCAGAGTTACTGCTGATTATAGAGATAACTACTCTCCTGGTTGGAAATTTTCAAACTGGGAATTAAAGGGTATTCCTGTTAGATTAGAAGTTGGTCCAAAGGATCTTGCCAACAAATCAGTTCTTGCTGTTAGAAGAGATACTGGTGAAAAGGTTTCCATCAAATTAGATGAATTAGATACTGAATTACCAAAATTATTAGATGCTATTCATGATAATTTATATGAAACTGCTAAGCAAAAATTCGATACTCATAGAGTTCTTGTTCACGATTGGACTGATTTTGTTCATCAATTGAATCAAAAGAACGTTGTTGTTGCACCATGGTGTGGTGTTCCTGAATGTGAAGATGATATCAAGGATGGTTCATCTAAAAAGGATAATGGTGAAGAGTTTGAAGTTGATGAAAAGGCTCCATCTATGGGTGCTAAGTCTTTATGTATTCCATACGACCAACCTAAATTAAAACAAGGTACTTGTTGTGTCAGATGTTCTAGACCAGCTGTTAACTACACCATGTTTGGTAGATCATACTAATTTTTTTCTCTATAGATACAGCTCTCTAATACTTTTATAATATTTGTACTTGTACATTCCCATGATCATTAATAATTGTGAAAATCAAATATCATAATGTTGACTGTTGAGTCTGTCCGTTTAGTCACCATCCCCCATATAAATATAAAGAAAATAGATTTCTTCTTCGCTCGAGTTGATTTTCGATCAGTAAATCAACATAAACTTTCCACACTATGATATGTTGTATCTATAATCATTCAAGCATTTTATTTTAAAATGCATCTACAGTACAAACCACCATGCTCAGATCAAGAATAAAGTCATTTGTTGGATTTTCAAAAGTTGGTACCCAGCATATCCGTGCATTGGCAACGAAACCAGAATTTACAGAGCTTTCCCCATGTACTAGAGAAATACTTGAAAATGCACCAGCTTCAAACACTGAAGTTGAAATTAACGGTTGGATCTCTTCTTCTCGTATTTCTAAAAATGTTGCTTTCTTAGATATCAAAGATGGAACAACATCTGAAGGCATTCAATGTGTTGTGCGTCCACCTTCTTTATTACCTGCTGATATCAAAAATGGTGCAGGTATTCAAGTGAAAGGAACATGGTCTGAAGGTAAGGGTAAACAGAAATATGAAGTTCAAGTTAACGCCAACAACAATGGTAAAATAGATGTTCTTGGACCTGTTGAAGAACTTTTTCCAATGATCAAAAAAGATCATACACTTCAATATCTTAGAACTATACCTGAGTATAGATGGAGAGATCCTAGTTTGGCTGCAATCTTACGATTCCGTTCACAAGTTGAAACCACATTAGTCAATTTTTTTGATTCACAAATGTTTACCAAAACAAACCCACCATTAGTTACAGCATCGGATTGTGAAGGTGCTGGTGAGTTATTCAGAATTGAGTCAAATTCAATGATACCTAAAAAGGAACAATTTTTTGGTAAAGAAGCATTTTTAACAGTTTCAACTCAATTACATCTAGAGGTTTTATGTGCTGCATTAAACCGTGTATGGACACTATCGCCATGTTTTAGAGCTGAAGAGAGTGATACTAATCGACATTTGAGTGAATTTTGGATGTTAGAAGTTGAAATTTCTTTCATTAATCATGTTTCACAGCTTACAAAATTCTCTGAGAAAATGATCAAGTCTGTTGTTAAAAATTTAGTTAATAATCACAATGGAATGGGCTCTAATTTGATAAACACTATTGATAAATCTAATGTTGATAATATGACTCAGCGATGGAATATGCTATTATCCAAGGATTGGGATTCTATAACATATACTAAAGCTATTCAAATTATTCAAGAGGCAGTTGACTCTAAAACAGCTAAATTTGATACAAGACCTAATTGGGGTGATTCTTTGAAATCTGAACATGAAAAATGGTTAGCTGGTACATATTTTCAAAATCCTGTGTTTGTAACAGATTACCCACTTTTAGAAAAGGCATTTTATATGAAAATTAATGAACAACAAGTGGAGGGTGAATTAGAACCAACAGTTGCTTGTTTTGATCTATTGGTTCCTGATATAGGTGAATTAATTGGCGGTTCTATGAGAGAGCATGACATTATCAAATTAAAGAAAGAAATTGAAAGAAGAGGTATGGACGTTACTCCACTTAATTGGTATTTGAAACTACGTGAAAATGGTACTGTCCCTCATGGTGGTTATGGTATGGGTTTTGAAAGATTATTACAATATTTAAGTTGTACTGAAAACATTAGGGATGTTATTCCATTCCCAAGAAGTGTTGACAATTGCCTATGTTAAATTTGTAATTATAAAAATCATGTAAATAGACTTTTAAAGTGCTTATTCTGTACTTCGATTTGTATAAAGTTGTTTAGAAAAGATTACTATAATGTATTTTTTATATAACTTAGAGATCAATGTCTTTAACGTTATGACTTTTGAACTTCTTGTTAGCTCTATCAAGACTTCTAATACCCATCCTATCACCTATAAATTCAAATTCAATTGAATGTTCGTCATCAACTTCTACATCAAATGTAAATCTGGTTTTCTTCTTTGGAATCATTCGCAATCCTCCAAGACATTCCTTTGCAGTGTATGGAATTTCAAGGTTATTGTTGCTAGAAATATTATCTTTCCAATTGTTTCTACGTGGTATAATTAATAAAACGTAAGTCTGAGATTCCCATAAAACAATACCTTCCAAACCAATATTATCGGGACATGTACAATGTGTAACTCTAAAATATGAGCCAACAAATTCTGCACTTGATAATTTTGACGTGGCTACATCTATTGTCTTACAATTTTGAAGTAGTTCCTTCATGTAATTCTTCCATAAGTTGTTCATTTCAATGAAATCTTCAAATTTAAGGATTCCTGAGCATATTTTCAACTCAATGACGTCTTGTTTTAATATCTTCGGGTTCTTTTTACATAATTTATGTAGCTTTTTTGCAACACTATCTTGTAATTTCAGTGATTGTTGAACAAATTTTTTAAACTCATTTTTCGTCTTAAGCCCATTATATTTGTTATCTTTTGATGCATTTGACTGTTTTGATTTCACTGATAAAAAATCTTTTGCGTTTGCAGAGGCTTTCTGTTCTTCCTTTTGGTTGTCTATAAGATATTGGCCTCCATCGGTCGGTTCTAAAACCAAGTAATTTTTCTGAGGTCCTGTAAATGAATATCTCTGCTCTAAAAATTTGATAATTTCACCACTCCCATTATATTTAGCACAACGAGATAATAGTAAATGTTCTATTGCATTGGATCTATCCATTGTTGGTTGTTTTTTGTATCAAAACCAAGGAAGGAGTCTATCGTAAAAACTATCAAAAGTATCAAAATAAAAAGAAGTCAAATAAAACAAAAAATATTATACATATAATTTTGTGTGCGTTTTCCGTTTTTGTTAATAACCATTACTCGTTGCTAATGAAATATTTACACTTATCTTGAATTTTTAGTATAAACCATATCCAATACCCAAATCACCAATGCCAACATTATTGGATATCATTAAAAAAGTTGATTCCACTCCATATCCTCATGAAATTGGATATGAAGAATTCAGAAGAAATGTTTATTTGTTGATCTCACATGACGGAACGTTCCAACTTGGATATTTAATTCCAGCAGTGGTTGCAGAACTTACAAAACACCCACAATACTTTATTGTATCTGCAGAATCTAAGACTGTACAGATTAATCCATCTTTAGAAACATTTGAATTACGTGAGGCTGCATTTTCAGAAATTGGCAAAGAATGGAGAAAGAATAAACTTTTTATTACACTTGAAGGATGGAGAGATGAACTATATATCATTTACAGTAAAACAAAAGAACCTTATTTTAAGTTAGAACGTGCAATGTGTCCTTTATTTGGTGTTGTTATGTATGGTGTTCATATAAACGGTTATGTGAAGACAGCAGACGGGAAACTAAAGCTTTGGATTCCAAGAAGAGCTGCAAACAAGGCTACCTATCCTGGTATGTTAGATAATATGGTTGCCGGTGGTCTAGGGTATCCATACGGTCCACTGGAGACTTGTTACAAAGAATGCTATGAGGAAGCGGGATTAGAAAAGGAATACATTTCAGAGCATATTAATTCATGCGGTGTCGTTTCATATTTATATCAATTAACTAAGGGTGACTATTTTACAGAAGCTGGGTTAATACAACCAGAAGTTGAATACATTTACGATATTGAATTAGATGAGACAATGGTTCCATATCCTGTTGACCATGAAGCTGAGAATTTCAGATTAATGAGCATAGAAGAAGTGAAAGAAAGAATCTTAAATCAAGAATTTAAAGATAACTGTGCTGCCATAATTATTGATTTTATGATGAGGCATTCTCTTATAACTGCTGAGAATGAATTTGATTTTATTGAAATCAATAACAGAGTACATAGATTTTTACCTTTTCCAGTTAGGAAAAACTAATTATTATTACGATAAATAGATAAATGATTCTTGAAAAAAAATGTTATTTTAAGCTAATAAAGAAAGGTAAGATTTGTCTTAATTGCTGAATAACCTGATTTTAAGATTTCACTTTTATTATTTTATTTTTAAAAAAGAGCGTCGAAAGTAAAGGTTTATGAGGATGGTTTTGTAACGGTTTATAGTTTTAAAAATCTAGAATTATATACATTGAAAACAATGGAATTATTTAGTGAAGTGTAATTTCATCTTCATCCATTGTCTACTTAAAGCTTCAGAAACGGTCAATGGAGTATTACCATATGTGATTGGTGCCCAGAACACAAAGCCGGTAACCAAAATGGCAAATAATAAAATAACAACTGATGCGTATGCTATGGTATTTAAAGTATCTGGTTTTTCTTCCTTTTCTTTATATTCTGTAGTTCTATTATTAGTGAATAAAAATTCTAAGAAACCAGCAGCAAACATGGCAGCAATTAAATGAGCTGGTAAGTAGTGATGCAAGAATTTTTGTCTTGACATCAAAAAGAATGGTAAGTAATGGAAAATCCAACCACCAAAGAAAAACATAAGGTTTTTGTATAATCTAGCTCTTGATCTAGCTGTTAATATACGAATATTTCTTTGAACAGTCAATTGATCAAAAACAACAACAGCAGCAAATGCTACCATCATTGCAACTTCAAACCACCAACCTGGTATATTACCAATAAAAAAGATTTGTTGTCTTGCATTATCTTTAGTCCAGAAAGAAACTCCAGACATACATAAAGGCCAGTCATTTGGTTGAGAAGCAAATGGATGTTCTGAAGACAAATTGTTGTTGTGTTCAAACATTAAGAATTGTAATTCAAACCACTTTCTGAGGAATGCTAATTTTCTGACTGGTTTTGGAACAAATTGAGCTCTGACGCCGGATAAACCAACAATTTGATCAATAAACCAATTGTTTTCGTTATCTTGAATATTTTTGTTACCGTTAACTTCTTGTTGGTTAAAGGCCCATTCTGGTAATAAGACATCATTATGGGTCCACATGGCAACAATAGTAGGAACGTGTAAGAATTTAACAATGGATGCCTTTGATTTTAATGGAGTATCTATTCTCTTATCAACAGGATCGAATTTAAATAAAGTGTCTTGGAATCTTTCTCCATCACCTTCCTCAATGGTTACAACGGTGAATTCTTCATTGGTTGGATATAATGGAGATGCAACATCGTGAGTTAATAAGTAACCATTGGTTGCAACATGTTTTAATCTGAAAGTATCACCTTGTAAAACAGGGTGACCTAATTTGTTACCTTGAAATGGTTGAGCAGGTAAAATTTCCCATTTGTCGCCTTCATCTTCACCTCCGGAATTGAAACAAGTAACTTGTTGACCTTGGGAAGAAATTCTTCCATCTTCATAACGTAATGGATATCTATATTGATGAGAGTGTAAATAACATTCAGTATTTTTATGCTTGATAGTAATTATATCATAATAATTAACTTCTTTAGCTTCTTTTGCTAATACTGAATCACCTAAAGTTTCTTGGAATTCAGTGCTCATAAAGTTATCACCTGGACCAGACTTAGTTAAAATAGCAAAATGAACGTAGAACCAACCTAAGTAAATCAAAAATGGAACAAGAATTAATAAAACAAATCTAGCATATAAATGTCTAATAAATACTCTAATAGTTAAACCAGTTTTGTGATCTAATAAATGCCATAAATCAACAGCAACAGCAGCACCTACAGTGAGATAAGTTAAAACACCAACATATTTGGTAGAGATAACACAAGATAATGAAACACCAGTTAAAAATAACCATTTGTACCAATCTAAACTAAATGAATTGTATCTCAATTTTGTAAACTTAACATAACAGTAAAGGGAAGCTGCAACAGAGATAATCAGTGTTGCATCAAGTAAAATCAATCTAGTTTCAGCAACATGAGCATTATCCAATGCAACAATTGCAGAACCTAATATACAGGACCAAACAGAATAATTACATTCCTTTAAAGTTTCAAACATTAATGGGACTGTTAAAGTACCCAATATTGCAGATAACGCTCTCAATGGAATATATGGAATCGAATTTGTAATATAACTATCACCAATATTTTCAAATTTAAATTTACCATCGAAACCAAATAACCAACCAACAAATGCGATTAATAATTTTGCAAAAGGAGGATGTAAATCGAAAAAGTATGTTCTTTCAATATAATAAGAAGCAAACTTACCAAAATGGACTTCATCAAAGACAACTTCAGATGGATACCAAATGTAATAAAATCTAGTGAAAAAAGCAACGGAAGTAATAAATATATTTGCCAATTTATACCATATTTCTTGAGAAGGATCAATTTTGGTAATTTTCTTTTCATTTACTGAAATAATGTCAATGATGTCATCTTCGACAACTATTTCAGTAATTTCCTTAGTTTCCAGCACTTTCTTAGCGGATTTTTTCCCAGAAACCTTTGGGGCCATAATGAAATAAATAACTGTGGTTAGTTTAGATGGGAAAATGAAAGGAAAATAAAAAGAAAAAAAACTAGAAGGAGAAATATGTAAACACACAACGGAAAAATAACTTTTAGTGTTGACTATTGTTGCATCTACTTTACTAACAAAACAAATCTGCCAAATTCATGTTGTCGTTTCAGATTTGACACGTAACACTGTAATGGAATTTTTTATTTTCTCTTTTTCTTTTCTTTTCTTTTTTTAGTTTAATAAAGTGATCCTAACAAAAAATTTTTGATAAGGGCGTCGATCGACGCAGCTTTTTAATTTTTTTTCAGATTTCAAAATTATGTAACTTAACGCGTCAGAATATCTAACAAATGTGATACAAAGTACAAAGGCAACACAAGTAAATAGTTATGATAGCAGTTATTTGATAAACATTAAAAGTAAAGAAGTGAAAGTGGTTCTTCCATGTTTCGTTTCAAGATACTATATTTTTAGGCTTGGTCTTTTTATAACAGATCATGTTTGTTTCTACACTCAAGAAATCCATATCTGTGGCTAACTTCTGTATAGCGGGCAGATTTTCCTCTGTTCACACTCAGAAACGGTTTATCTCTGCAAATGATATGTTTGAAGCTTTCAATGATATCGGTAGTACTCCAAAGGTGAAAGCAACTCAAAATTCAACAAATTCAAATAAACCAGTTCCGTCTACATCTAGAGTTTCAAGAAATGTTGACCCTGTTGTCAATATTAATCGTGATTTCAGTTCAAGTTCTAAATCATCTTCATCTTCATCTTCATCTATCGATAAAAAAGAAGTAAAGACTATTAATGATGTTTTCAGTAAATCTTTAAACGATTTTACTAAATCAGAAAATGAATCAACTCAAAATTGGTCAGAATCTTATCATGGTTTAGGTAATGAACCTTTTAGTAAAGAAGCGCAATCAATTTTATATAATGAATTACCAGATGATGATATTGAAATTACGCCAGATGGATTATTATATTTACCAGAAATTAAATACAGAAGAATATTAAACAAAGCATTTGGTGCAGGTGCATGGGGTTTAGCTCCAAGAAGTGAAACTTTAGTACAAATGCAAGATATGGGTGGATTATTAACTCGTGAATATGGTTTAATCATTCATGGTAGATTGGTCTCTATTGCTAGAGGTGAACAAACATTCTTTAAAGAACAAGGTATACCTACAGCTACAGAAGGTTGTAAGAGTAATGCTATAATGAGATGTTGTAAAGATTTAGGTATTGCATCAGAATTATGGGATCCAAGATTTATCAAAAAGTTTAAAAAGAAAAATTGTGAAAATATATTTGTTGAATATATTCCAACTAAGAAGAAGAAGAAGATTTGGAAGAGAAAAGATGAAGATATTGAATATCCTTTTAAACAATAATTAATCAATATCCCTTTATTGTATAACGTGCCATGTAAATAAATAATAAAACTAAATATAAACACTAGATATTTTTTTAACTCTATTTAGTATAAACCAAAGCAACTTTAAATAACAATGAAAAAATTGAGATTTAATTACTAAAAAACCTAATTTACTTGTTTCGGTACTACTGATATTTCGCATAAACCCAAAACCATTATATTAAAAAAAGAGGAAGTTATTTATTCCAAAAGTATACAAAATAGAAAATTATAAAAGATTAATCCTTTTTAATAGTTATTTATAAACCTTGAGTAGCTCTTCTTCTGTCTCTTTCTTCAGCAATGGATAATTTAATACCCTTACCCTTTGGTAAAGAGATGTATGGCTTACCAGCTTCGTTACCAATAATGAAAACGTTAGATAATCTGGTAATGAAAGAGTTGTCTAAAGAATCCTTTAAGTGAACTAAATCGAAACCACCTTCATGTCTTTCTCTGTGAGTGATAACACCAACTCTACCTAAAGAACGACCACCAGTAACCATAGCTAATTTACCAGTTTCAAAGGAGATGAAATCGGAGATCTTACCGGTTTCTAATTCAACCTTAACAGAGTCACCAACTTTAATAGCTGGGTCTGGATATCTGATAGTTCTACCATCGTGGGTAACAACGTATGGAATACCCTTCTTACCTAATTGAACCTTCTTAACCTTACATAATTTGTAAGCAGCTTCTTCTGGAGTAATTCTGTGAATAGCAAATCTACCTTTGATATCGTAAATTAATCTGAAGTTTTCGTTAGTAGCTTCTAAAGAAATAACATCCATGAAACCAGATGGATAAGTAGAATCGGTTCTAACCTTACCATCAACCTTAACGTGTCTTTGCATTAAGATAGCATTAACTTCTCTACCGTTAAGAGCATACTTTAATCTGTTTCTTAAGAAAACAATTAATGGTAATGATTCTCTTAATTTGTGTGGACCTGCAGATGGTCTTGGTGCGTAAACACCAGACAACTTGTCTAACATCCAGTGCTTTGGAGCAGCTAATCTCTTTAAGTGGTGCTTTCTGTAATAATAATATAATTAAAAATTGAAGTTAAATTTAAATTCATGTTAGTATTATATTCACAAAATAAAAAAGAATTATTAATTTGAGAAATGAATAAACCAAATAGTCATATACAAATAAATATGCATGACATAAAATGGTAGTATATATTTGGAACTAATGATCAGTTTTTCTTTCATGTAAAAAAAAAACGTCACAATAGTTTGAGCTAACTAGCCCTTCATATGACTTTAACCTTAAAAGGAAAAGACATAGGTTGACACGACACCTTAAAAGAATCGCAAGACAACAAATTTTTGGTAATAAAATTAAATAATATTTACCTTTTAAAATCATTTGAATATTATACTATTGACATCATTCTATTCATTTCAAATTGATGTTTTTCGGTGTGTATTTGAACATGATTATCTATTATTGAATCAAATATTCATGATGCAACACAACCAATGAATACATACGGTCCTCTACCCATTTTGATTCAGTTATGTTTTGGTTATTAGAGGAAAGAAAAAAAAGAAAAAGAAGACAGAGATATAAAGTGCAAGGTCAAAAAAAAAAATATGTTATTGAAATGAAGTTGAGTAAGTTCAACATTGAAATACTCTCCACTCTCCTCGCTCGTTGTTAGAGTAGAAAATTGGAAATCAGTGCTAGCTGCGTGGTGTGTGCGCACTGTGAAAAAAAAAGAGGGTTTGCAGGGTTTCTTTGCTGTGTTTTGTGTTTTAGTGTGAGGTGCGAGGGTGTTATCTGTCAAATCACGTGAGTGGTACAATTGCCAACCCAGTGGCTTATCAGACAGATTATCCAATGCAATGATATCGGGTGAATGATAAAACGTCTGTGATTAAATTATAAAAACAATATCATAAATTATTATCTATTTCTATTTTGATTTATATAGATATATAAATAAAGAATTGAAGGTGTATAAATGAAAGTCCATGGCTAGAATAAGAAAAATATGTAAATAAAATAGATAAAATAAAATAGATAAAATAAAATAGATAAAATAAAATAAATAAAATAAAATAAATGAAATCAAGTAATCATCAACTTGAGCGTATGAAAAATTCAATAATAAATATAATTATTGATTGATAAAATATTAGTTATTAATAAAATATGGGTATCTATGAAATATGTCAATCAATTCCAATTGGAAATTGCATATTTTTTTAACAATTGACCTAGATTGTCTTCCTTTGGACAATCATTATAATAGCTTGAATTTGAAGTTAAATTTTCAAATAATTCATCATCACCATTACAAGCTTCTTTTAAAGCATTCAAAACAAATGGTTCAATAAAATCGTAATATACAACATCTGTAAATTCACTTGAAATTTCAGAATTATTTGATGAAAATTCATGTGATTGAATTACATTTGGAACATAAAAAAATCGAAGTTTTTTATGAATGGTATCATCACCATAAATTCCATATTCATCAATTGTTGTATATCCATAAGACAAAGGTAAACGATTGTCTTCATCATTTTCTTCCTCTTCACTGCTATTATGATCAATTATTGTTGTTTTTGAGTCATGTTGTTTATAAAGATTAAAATTAGAAACAGTAAAAACTGCATTATCATTAGGGTCGTCATTAATATCATTATTATTAGTATTCATTAATTCAGAATTAGATTGTTGAGGTAGTAAATATTTATTATCAAATGCAATTTGATATGAAGATTTTAATTTTTGATTATTAATTATAAAATCTCCCTTATTAAGTATATTTTGAATCTTTAATGCAATATTTGTTGGTACAGATGGTAAAATTCTCCACATATTTTTAAATGGTGAAACTGTAAATAATGAATTTTTATTAAATTCACCTTTATATAAATCATATCTGATACCACCTGTATTTATTAAAATAATTCTATCATTATCTTTACTACCTTCAATAATCTTATTATCAACATTACAAGATTTAGGTTTTAACTGAATTAAAACTTCATCTTCTAAAAATCTTAAAAGAGATTTCTCATCTTTATTATTATAGTTTGCAGCAGAAATATAATAAGTATGTGGAACATTACCATAAACTTCATCAAGCTCTAAATCTTTGCTATATTTAGATAATTCTTTTGAAACAAATAAACCGTTTTCAGTATTAAATTTATCTAAAATTGTATGATTTGTATGATGCATAAAAGAATGTAAATTAAAATCAATATATCTCCTATGAATATTATTTGTAACATAATCTTCTTTAGTTTGGGAAAGATTATTTGGTAATTCATCAATAGATAAGAAACCTGCAGTTTCACAATATCTACCTGATTGTAATCCTGTAGATAAGTTATCATAAATTGCAAAATCTCTAATATGTGAATGACCTCCTAAATATTGAATATAAATTGTTGGGAAATAAGATCTTAAAAAATCATGTAAAATTTTCAATTCAGACCATTCATTAGCAACTGGTAAATGACCAAAAATAACAATTGTGTCAATTTCATAATTTTTAGAGTAATCATCAACTAAATCAATAAACCAAGATTGATTAATAATTGTATTTATTGGTATAACATTTACTCTTTGATTACCCATTTTGAAATCAAATAAAAATGAAAAACTTAAAATTTTATAATTATTAATTTTAGTTTCAAAATATCTATGAGTATTATTCCCAAAAATTACCCATTGATTATCATCATTTTTATATTGAACGTTTGTTGAAATAAAATGATCACCATATTTTGGAACTAAAGTTTCATATTCGAATTTACTTATATCTTCATTATATAACTCATGATTACCAACAGTAATTAAATCATAATCTAACATCATAAATATTTTAGAAGATAATTCACCATTAATTGAAGTTAAATCACTTAAACCATTTCCATCATGTCTATCACCGGAATCAACCAATAATAAATCTGAGCCTTGATTATTAAGATTTAATAATAAATTAGAATGAAAAGATATAAAATCTCCCCAATCGGAGGAATATTGTCTTTGATTCAAATGACCTAAATACCAACCATGAGTATCTGTTGTATGCAGAAAATTTAATTTTCCAATTTTTAAATTTCTTAAAGGTTCATTTATATTTGGTAATCTTGATTTTAATTGTTGTTTAAGATGAATTCTTGAATAAGGGGAGAAAAATGAACTTTCATAATCATTAAACAGAGGAAGATCTGAAATGAATTCAAAATTTTCTTCATTCATCAAAGAACGAATATTAAGAAGTAAAATAAATACAACCAATATAAAAGTGAAAATATGTGTGAGTAATAACATTTATTTAATAGTATGCTTCAGATTTTTGTGTGATTAGTAATAATTTGTTTACAAAAGGAAAAAACAAAGAAAAAACAAATAAGAAAAAGGTGCAGTGATAGGATGAACTAAATAGTTTTTGAGATGTAAGATTATATTAATATCAATAATATTAAATAAAGAACCACCACAATCTTTATGTTTTATTTATTGTTTATTGTTTTTGATAATTTTAGGCTATGTATGTATGTTCTTAGATAATGTTTGCAGTATCTATAGATTCTCCTGTAGGTGGTTCAAAGCAAACTAGTTCTTCTCTAGTTGGATATGATTAGTTGTATTTGAAATGAATTGTTGATTAAAGAATGAATGTAATAAACGAGTGTTACAGAAGGGTATGGACGGGGATGTCTTGATACTTATACTTCTACTTCTACTTCTACTCATTCTTATTGTTATGAAGGCAAGCCTATTTGGGAAATCGGAATAGACTATAGAGTGTAGAGTAAACAAAAAGTCAATATTCGCTCATCCCTCACTCACCGCACCTTCCGGATTGGGCCACCTGCCTTTTTGAGCGTAGTAATTATCATTCAACAATTAACAATTAGCAATTAGCTGATGTCGCTTGCCACTTGTCACTTCAAACTTGAAAGGTCAAAGGCAACTCCGAAAGAATCATAAGTTAATGTCACCAGATCTGACAGCAACTTTCACCGGATCACTAACTTTGTTATCATGATTCATGATTTATGGTACACATCTATATATATAACAATTAACATGTAGTGTCAATCGATGGTAGAATTGCATTAATTTTCTCTTACTGTAATTCTTACTTGTACGGAATGGTTAAAGCCAGAAAACCCTGAAACCAGTAAAACGTAAAACCAGCAATGTTTAAAGCCTTTTACTGTTTTTCAAATTTTATTTTTTTTAATTTAAAATTTTAGCTGAGCCGTGCGTCGATCGACGCTTTAAGTGTGCACGGGTGTAACGTGTCACGTGACTGGTATACTGACACGTAAATAAACATTGGCAGCAACAACAAATAGTAAATGAGGGGAATCAAATCCGCTTCTGTGATGAAAATATGTTTAAAACAACAATCAAATATTCATATACACAAGCAATCTGTTGAACAGCTCGACTACTTACACATATCTATATCTTACATCTTACTTCTTCATCGATACACATATCCAGACATCGTTCATATACAGAGACCAATCTCATTCGCCAATTTTACTTACTCATCCTTATCTTCATCATCAAGACTGATAATAATACAATTCATCTCAACTAAAAGAATTATATCAATCTAAGAACATTATACACCACATAAATTTTACACAAATATATATATATATAAAAAATACAATGTCTGCTCCACAACAGTCTGAATCTTTTAAACTTCCAAGACCATTCTTTCTCAAGGATGAAGAAAAATTTACACCAATTGATACATTCACTGAAACAAAAAATATTGCAATTTATTCATCTATATTCCTTGGTGGTATGCATGTTAGAAGATTATTACAACATAGAATGGGTTCTGCAAGACCGGGTCAAGAAAGATATCTTAAATTATTTGAATTAAGTCCAAGACATTTCATAGCTATTCCATTAGCTTTATCAACTTATAGTTTCATTTCAAGTTCACTTTATAATTTAGATGAAAAGAGAACAACAGTTAATGAAATGATTGCTGCATCTTCAGGTATTCTTGTTGCAACTATTTTTAAATCTGCTCCATTAAATCAAAAAGTTGGTTTAGCTTTAGGTATGGGTATGTTTGTTGGTTTATTTAAATGGTCTGGTGGTCTTGTTGATTCATATTATACTAATTATACTAATATGGTACATAATGGTCAAATTAAAAATCAAGAATCAAATAAATCTTTAGATGAAGATTTCGCAAATGGTACTTATAAAAAGCAAGGATTTTGGGAAGTATTATATAGAAGACCATTATCTGAAACTGTTGAAGATCTTGGTGAAGGTAGAGGTATTGTAAAATTCTAATCATCGATTCAAGCACACACATACATTTACATACACACACACATACATTCACACACCAAAAACTAAGGAACTTCATATCAAAGTAACAACAATCCTTAATTATCTATTTATTCATTATTTTATTCTATAATTATTTTTTATTTTTATAAATACAATTACAATAAAAACAAAAAATTCAAAAATATAGATTTGTTAATTACATTAATTAATATTATATAAAAAAAATTAAATTATTTAACCAATATATGTATCCTAATATACATGTATATCTCAACTAAATATTATCATGTTGTACAACAACTTTAACTTTACCAATACATGAATACATTTTGTTTAATTTCTTAATTTTCTTTTGAAATCCTAATGCTCTACCTTTAATACTATAACTATATTTAATACCATCAACAGGTAATGTTATAATTAAAGTATTTTTAATATCTTTATCTCCTTTTTTAGAATTTGGAATTTCATCATCTGAAGTTTCATTTAATTGTAAATCATTTAAATCATTTTTAAATTGAAATGATAATGATCCTGGTCTAATATTACCACCAGGATTAATACCACAAATTACATGCATCATTTTACCACATAATTTTGTCCAATAAATCATTCTTTCACCACGACGTGGTGCTGAATCAAGTACTAATTTTTCTAAACTTGAATAATAATTAAATTCACTAAGTGGTAATTCAGCACCCCACCTTTCACATAATGCAATACCTATTAATGCCCTTGTTCTATGTGATAAACCATGACTACCTGCAATTATACCAGATGTTGCAACATGTAATGCAGCAGTTGGTTGTAATTCTTTAGGATATGAACAATGTACAAATGCAATGTTACATAATGCAGGTATTATTCGATTAGCAATTTCAATTGGAACAATACCATCTTCATCAGATGGTAATCCAGTTTTTAATAATTCCATATATTTATGTGCTAATAATGGTGCATAAGGTCTTGTTGCAGAAATTATTGGATCTTCTTGTTTAATTTCTTTTGAAAACATCGAATATAAAACACCTTCACGTACCCCACCTTCACTAAAATGAACAGTTCTAATTTTTGGTAATGATTCAAAAGCTGCAGATAATAATAATCCAACAGATGGAAGTTGTTGTTCTCTACGATTTGAAACGCAAAATATTTTTGAATTATTATTGTTATTATTATTATGATTATGATTATAATTATTATCTAATTTTGGAACTTTTCTTTTTAATAAAAGATAATTTACCATATTTTCAATTTTTTCATAAGTTGCTGAATAACCATTAATAATAGTTTGGATTGGATAATCTGGCTCATTAGCAATTAATAAATGACCTAAACCTCTAAGACCACCACCACAACAAAAAAGTTTTGTACCATTATTCTTTTCAATATCATCTAATAATTCTTTTGGTAATTCAATTTTTTCTAATGCAACTTGATAAGAACTTTTAATTTCATGAAATAAATCATTAATATCTTCATATTTCATTCTATGAGTAAGTGCTGCAGCACCATATGGTAAAGAAACCGGATGTTCACTAATTTTAACTTCACCATTTTTAGATATAATCCAACTTAATTGAGTTGAACCACCACCTAAATCCATGAATAAACCTGAAACTTCATGAAATGATGATGCAACACCATAAGCACCAGTTATACCTTCTTCTTCTTTACTTAATAATGTAACTTTCCAACCTGTTGCTTGAAATATTTTATCTCTAAATTCTTTTGAATTTGATGCTTCTCTAGTAGCTTCAGTTGCAACAACTTGAACACCATTTGTTGGAACACCAAAATCATCACAAATCCATTTAAATCTTCTCATTGATCTAATAATTTCTTGAATTGCATCTTCAGGAATTGGCTTTTTTGGTCCATTATCATCATTAAGTTGGGCATCAAAAAGTGATATACCTAATCTATCTTTATAAACACATGGCATAATTCTAGCATGATGTGGGGCTCTTGATGAAATTGAAAATCTAATACCATTTGAACCTATATCAACAATTGCTGTTAAAGCTCTTCCAACGACAGAAGCTTCATTTTCAGTATCTTCATCAAGGTTGTAATGTTCATCAACGTGATGACTATCTGGTGTATTTTGAAAACAAATACTGTCTTCAAGTGACATTATAAGATTTGATGAGTATTTATGTATCTCCTTTAAGGCTTTAAGAAAGTTTATATATATCTCTTTGAATTGTTAAGACTAAACACGAATAAACAAGGTAAAACGAAATAGAAATCATTGGTTTAGTAGTCAGCCACATCAATCTTTCTTTCATTACTTGACTGACTGACTGACTCTTTTTCATTTGCGATTTGCGCGTGCTCGATGATAATTTATTTTAGCAAAATACCAAGTTTATTAAATTGCTCAGCAAATGTTACTTGTTTGCCTTTCACAACTGCTGCTGCTACTGCTACTGCTACTGCTACTGCTACTGCTACTGCTACTGCTACTGCTACTGCTACTGCTACTGCTACTGCTACTGCTACTGCTACTGCTAATATACACTGCAATCCCCAATTACTTAAACACGGCAATGGATAATACAGATATTGATGCAGTGCACGGAGGTGTGGAGGCTCTTGAAGATGTAAAGGCTGCTCTTGATCAACAGCATCTTAGCAATGTTATACAAAAATCAGAAACAACAACAGATAATGAACATTATGATGAAACGGACGAAGATAATGATGTTATTGCAACTGCAGCTGTTGAATCTGTTGAACCTGTTGAGCCTGTCTATGATATTGACTTTGGTAGAATTGGTAACTTTGTCGTAAAATGTGGTATCAATCTAGTTCTCCCATTCATCAACGGAATGATGATGGGCTTTGGTGAAATATTTGCTCATGAACTCTGTTTCCGTCACCATTGGAGATATGCTAGGGTGTCTCCACCAGAGAGAATGTACCGTATCCAAATGAATTCCAATGCCAATAAGGCTGTTCAAGAAAGATCATCTGTTCTTTCTTACACGTGAACACAGCTTGGCTGGTTGCTGACGTAAGCAGCTACCCCGCACGTCACACGTCCCTCACGCCTCATGCTTGTCTTTTGTCGGAGTTTCTTTTCTGGTGCCCGGTGTCAAGGACTGACTGTTTGGGGTTGACCATTTACCTGGGATGGTTTTTTATAAAAGGCAACGTGGAGACACTAAAAAGAGAGCATCCTCTCTTAATTTATTGACTGTACCTGTAGATAGATAAATTAGATGGATAGATGTATAATAATTGATTGAAAACATAAATAAAAAAGATTAGAAATTAAATCTATACATAACAATTATTAACTACACCATTCAATTATGTACGACAAGCAACTATATATTAACAGAGGAAATGCAGTCCTTGTTAAATCCGTTCACAATATCTTACTTTTCTATTCTAAAAGAAGAAAACATATACTTCGTGTCTGCTACTGTATCATTATTTATATGATATTTAATAATGGTTCAAAATCAAAATCAAAATCAAAATCAAAGTCAAAGTCAAACTCAAACTCAAATTCAAAATCAAATAATATAGACAGAAAAGAATTCATTTCACATGTTGAAACAAAAAAACTTGGTATATGGTCAAAAATTCAACATAATTTTAAAAATTCTTCACTTTATGCTTTGTTTTCAAGACTTGACGTGAAAAATCCAAAAACTTTACAATCAGCTTATCAATTATCTTTACAAGTATCACTTCTTTTACTTAAAGCTTTCATTACTTTAAAAATTGCCACATTAGATGGTCAATTAGTATCTTCATTAATTTCTAGAAAATTTAAAAAGTTTTTCAAATATTTATTATTTTGGCTTTTAATTGGTATACCAAATTCTCTTACTGATTCATTATTAGAAAAATCAAAACGGTTACTTTCACAATCAATTCGTGTTAATCTTACATTAAATTTACTTGATGAATACCTTCCAAAAAATGGTAACTCTACAATTTATCAGCTTCTTAATTCTCAAAATTCTTCAATAAATGATCCAAATCATAGATTAACAAATACAGTAGAAAATTTTTCAAAAAGTATTAGTATTTTACCATCTCAACTTTTAACTCCAATTTTAGATATTCTTATTGCTGCCAATCATATGTCTAAATCAAGTGAAAATTCATCTGAAGGGGCTTTAATGTTAGGTATGGTAGCTAATCTATCAACTTTAGTACTTAAAGTTTTCACTCCAAATTTTAGCATTTTAAATAATATGAGAAATACATTAGAAAATAAATTTCATGAATTTCATTCGAATATAATTTTAAATAATGAAGAAATAGCATTAGCAAAAGGTCATATGAGAGAAATTGATCTTTTAGATACATCATATTTTGAATTTGAAAGATTTGAAAGAATGACATTAAGAAGATTAGCAATTTATAATTTTGCAATTAGTTTTATTTTTAAATATACATTAGGAGCATTTGGTTTAATATTATGTTCAGTTCCAACTTTTACAACTGCTTATATGGTTAATTTTCAAAATGATGAAAGAGTTGTTTCAAAATTATCTTCTGATTTTGTATCTAATAGAAGTTTACTTTTAAAAGCAAGTGATAGTTTAGGAAAATTAATTCAATCTAAAAAGAATATTCAAAATATGATTGGATATGCAAATGAATTATGGGATTTTGAAAAAGAATTAATTGATATTAATGAATCTTCAGAATTAGAATCAATTATAAATATTCAAAAAATTTCAAAAGATAATTCTAATAATAATATTGAAACTCCTTTATTAACAGGTGCTAATATTTCTTATGGTGATGAAATTACATTTAATAAAGTTCCACTTATAACTCCAAATGGAACACTTTTAGTAAAAGATTTATCATTCTCAATCAAACAAGGTGATAATTTACTTATTATTGGTCCAAATGGTTGTGGTAAATCATCATTATTTAGAATGCTCGGAGGTTTATGGGATATAAAAGATCCTGGAAAATTAATTGTTCCATATAGTAAAAAAGATTTATTTTATTTACCACAACGAAGTTATTTTACTTATGGTTCTTTACGTGAACAAATTATTTATCCAGATTCTTATGATGATTATAGAGATAAGATTTTACATGCAAAGCAAAATGGTGAAAAATTAATAATTGATGATGAATATTTAATTAGCCTTTTACATAAAGTCAATCTTGAATATCTTTTAAATTATGATAAAGATGACGATGATGATGATCATGATGATTATGATGATTATTCTGATAATGATATTAATGATAATGGAAGTGTTGTCAATGTTATTGAAAACAATAATGATAGTAGTAGTAATAATGAAACTTCGAATTCTCATCATGGTATTAGTAAAGAAACATCATGTTCTGCAAATTGTATATTTATGATTCCAAACTTAGATAGAATTAAAAAATGGCCAGATTTATTATCTGTGGGTGAACAACAAAGATTAGCTATGGTTAGATTATATTATCATTGTCCAAAATTTGCAGTTTTAGATGAATGTACTTCAAGTATATCATCAGATTTAGAACGTGAATGTTATAAAATTGCTACACAAGATTTAAAGATTACTGTTATAAGTGTTTGTCATAGAACTAGTCTTTGGAGTTTCCATTCAAAAATTCTTAAATTTAAGAAGATTGAAATTGAAAATAAAAATGGCAATGAAACAGAAGGTTTAGCAACTACATTGTTTACAAGTTTTGATCCTGAATTAAGGTTAAAACGTCATGAAGAAGTAATAGCAATTGATAATACTCTCAAACGAAGTGATGAGTTAGCAAAACGTTTAAATGCATTGAAAAAGATGAAAAATACAAGAAGTGGAAGAAGACCAGCTATGATGTATTTTGGAGAAGATGATGATGATGAAGAAGAAGATGATGATGATGATGATGATGAGTAACCATTTAATATTATTCAATTGATATAATTGTTTTGTCTATTATGATTATAAATTCTAATTTATATATAATTTTTTGAGGAAGGGGGGAGGGGGCATTATTTTATAAATGTAATATATATTTTTAGTAAAGATTGCAGTATATTTTGTTTTTTTTTTTTCCATTTTTATTTATATTGTAAGTTTTTTTTCATTTGTCATAAAAATACAACTTGTTCATTATGTTCTAGAATAATTTCATTCCAATCCTTTCCTGTTTCCCAACATTTTATCATTATATTAATACCAGCTTCTGCAGAAACTGAACCTTTTTCTTGACAATCTCTTAACTTTTTAATAAAAATTGGATGTAATGATTCATTTTTACATTCACAACCAGCAATAAATAAAGGAAGAATCAAACCAAGTGAATTAGGTTCAGTTGTATCAATATATTTACACATTGTATTAAGTATATCAATAGACATTTCTTGAATAACTTTTGAATTTCTAGGCATCAATAAAACTCTTCTATAAAGTTGAATTATACCTAATAATAAAAAGCAATGATTTGATGCAATAATTGCATTATAAGATTTTGAAATTTTTGAATTTGAATTATCATATTTTGTAACTTTTAATTTTTGAAATTTTGTTTGAATATTAATTGCAGATTCAACTATATTTGATGGTAATGAAATTATTTGAGTACCATTATTAATTAAATTTGAACGTTTAATTAAATTTACCTTTTTAATTAATTTACAAAGTTGTGAAAAAATTGGTAAAAGTTTTAAATTAAATCCTAACATATAATCAATATTTTGATGACTTTCTTCCTTTACAAGATCACCACCAAAATCAATTATTTCATAATCAAGTTGATCTTTATCATTGTCAATTTCATTTTTATTAAAAGAATGTAATGAAGAAGTTGATTTTTCTCTTGATTCATCAAAAATTAATTTTTTATTATCAATTAATGTATTTAATGGAGATGAAAATGAATTTGGAGATGAATAAGAATCTGATATTGGAGAAAGTGAATCTAAATGATTCGGTGAATTATTACAAAATTTTAAAATTTCATCATTAGTTGGTTCTAATGGTGATGATAAATTTGTAAATATATCAAGATAAGCAAACCAACGAATAAGGAAATATAATAATTTTGATTTTTTAATTTCTCCACTAATCAATGAACCATCAGTTTTAAATTCTGATAAAATTTTATCAAATGGTTTATTATAACCTCTCATTAAAAAAATTTGTTTTGCACCATTCATATGAACTTTCCATTTATCAGATCTATAATTAAATGCTAAAAATGATGTAAATAACATAACTAGAGTTAAAGTTAAATCAGATGTACAAGTTTCTTTGTTATTTAATAATGCAAGTAAATCAGATAATGCACTACTTAATAAAGAATCAACAATTTCAGTTGAATCTTTTTTTAAAAGTAAAGACTTATGTGTTGAACCAAATGCAACAATTAATGACATTAATCCATTATTTGTCATTGCTAATTTTGGTAAAACTATTTTAAATGGATTATTAATATAAACACTTGAATCTGCTGGTGTAAGAATTGATGATGTTAAATTCATAAAGAATAAAAATGAATCATAAAAATATGGTGTATTTAATAACATATCAGGTAATGGTAATAAACCTCTTGGAATTGGTTCTAAAATTTCTGAAATTGATGAATTTGTTGAATCTGGAGAAGTATGTATTGGATATACATTAATTTTATTTGGTGATTCGGCAAATAAATTATTGTTGCTGTTGTGGTTATTATTAATATTATCGTTATTATTATCGTTATCAATAAAATTATTAGATGCTTTTCTAGATTGATTAATAAGTGGAATAGAGAATATGTTATCAAATGAAGATTCTGTAGTTAATTCTAGTATTCCATCAGTAAAATTATCAAGATTATATTTGTTTTCAATAAGTTCTTTAATATTATTGTTAACAATAGTAGTTGTGGTTGTAGTATTTATATTTTGAGATTCGACAGTGGTATAAGCTGGAATATTATTATTATTATTACTATTATTATTATTATTATTATTATTATTATTATTATTATTTGTATTTGTATTTGTATTTGTATTTTGAAGAGGTATTTCATGATTTTCTAAAATTTGATGAGAATTATCAAGTTCAGTAATTTTTTGAGAAGCTCCAATTTCTTCAAGAAATGACCAAGGTGATATTTGAGTTGTACCTTGTTTCTCATTAAATAAAAAACCTAGCATTGAATTTAAATTTTGAATATTATTAAATACAACTTCATTATTAAACAATGATGAATCATTGGAAATTTGTTGTGAAGTTTGAGGAGGCTGTTTAGAAGGTTCAGAATATGATTCTTCTAAAGATTGAAAAAATTGATTAGTTTCATTTATTTTTTGATATTGATTTACTGAAGAGTTTGAAATTAAATTTTGTTTAATTATATTATTATTATTATTATTATTACTATTATCATCATCATCATTATTATTATGATCAGTCTTTGTATTATTTAAAATACTCGAAGTATTTGACATTTTTAAAAGAAAATTCAAATTATCTGATGGATTTAAAGTCGATTTTAAATTTTTATTTTGAGAAGGTATAGCTGATGATGATGATGAGATAATATTTGTTGAAAATTTATTTGTATTTTTTATTGGAGTTTGAAATTGAATTATGTTTTGTTTTATTATTGTAGAAGTTGAGGATGATGTTGTTAAACCTAATTGAGATCTTGATAAATTTGCAATTGGATTAAGCTTTTCAATTCTAGGTACTTTGTAAGGTCTGCCACCCCAAGTTAATTTAATTGAATAATCACAAGATTTTCCTATCCGTTCACAATTACCACAAGTAGGTCTAATTTCATCACATTTAATTTTTGATTTTTTACACTGTTTACAACCATTTCTACTTCTTGACTTTTTGATAGGTTTGTTTTTAATATTATTTATTGTTGATTTTGTGGGTATATCTGACATTTTTGAAATTTAATTTAGAATAAAAAAATTCCTTGATTATGTTTTGGGTAATCAAAATCTTGAGATGAGAAAGGGGGGTTATTAATTTATTTGATTAAATTGAATAATCAATTGGTTGACAATGGATACAAGATGAAAAAAAATCATACAGAGCTATCAATGATTTAGTAAATGCCAACAAGATACAAGATACAAGATACCAGATGGAGAAGTAGTCGATGATACGGTGTAGACTACTACTCCGCAAGATGGGCTTAAATTAATTTCAGTCCTTAATCAGTAATCACTAATCACTAATCACTAATCACTAATCACTAATCACTAATCAGTGAAATATGAAAAATTGAAGAGTTGAAAAGTTGGAAAATTGAAAAATTTATTTTTTTGAAATTTAAAATTTAAAAATTAAAATTTAAAGTTTACAGGCACAGGCGAGTTGCCGTTTTCGGAAGGTCGAAGCGGCAGCGGGAGCATTGCTGATATTTGATATTGATTGCTGCCATCAGCGTATAGCGTATTGCGCATTACTTATTACTTTATTCTTAGCGGCTTTGGGCTTGGACTGTTGGCGTCGACCTACGACCTACGACCGACGCGTGGCACAGCCCGGAGAAAAGAGCCCGGAAACGGGGGGCGGGTCGAACTCTATTTCCAAATTTTGCAAGATGGAAGATGGAGATGGAGAAGGAAGAAGGAAGCAGCAAGAAGGAAAGGACAGAAAACTGGAAACTGAAACTGGAAATTAAAAACTGGAAATTAGAAACTGGAAATTAGAAAGATTAATAATTTATCATTGACAGGAATCAGAAATCAGGAATCTTTCATCTTCCATTTTCGATAGTTTTCCATGCTATGTACAGGTTATAAATCTTCTATTCTGTAAATTTTCTGGTTCTAGATCATTAAACGTTTGGGACTGGCTATGGAAAAGTAAAAACGAAAATTAGGGTCCAGGTGGTGTCAGGGATTGGGGATTAGGGTCATGGGCCAAGCCAGCTTATATATAGCTTATAGCTTATAGCTTATAGCTTATAGACAACAATTTATTCAGTTGTACTGTGAAATGTGAGAATTGATAGACAAATAACAAATAATTAATGCTCAGTGTGTGTACAATTCAGTATAACGTGGATTATTAGATGAATATGGATTAGATTGTAGATTTTAGATCGACCGATTATAAATTAAGGATTATGATCGATAATTAGTAATTAGTTTTCTTTCTCGTTTGGCAGTGTATTAAATTCGTTATTCTTTTAAAATTTACACGTAAATTTTTATTAAATGCTGTTGTACTATATAACTAGTGTCAGAACACTTTCCTCTCGACCTGACTAGTGACTGGTACTGTTGAAATTTATAATTGATTTGTAGTTTGTAGTTTGTGGGATCACCCACCACGACCAGGGTGCATCACCTCACTCACTACTCACTACCACGGTGGTAGCAGCAGCAGCAGCAGCAGCAGCAGCAGCAGCAGAAGCCATAACCAGTAACAAGTAACAGCAACGGTAACTTTTTTTTTCTTTTTCTTTTTCTTTTTCTTTTTCTTTTTCTTTTTCTTTTTCTTTTTCTTTTTCTTTTCCACCGCAACCGCACACAACGCCAACGCCCCAACGCCAGCCAACACACAACACACAACACACAACACACCAACACACCAACTAGCACAAGGCACAAGGCACAAGGCACGAGGCACGAGCACCACCAGGTACCACTTTTAGAGCATTGAACATTGAACATTGAACATTGTATATACATTGTGCACATTAATTGTACACTGGACATTGAATAACAAACATCAAATATTGAATATCGAATATCGAATATCGAATACACAATTATCACATCATCTATATCATTCTATCTTAATTATAAGTCTGTTACTCTTTGCATCGTTCATTTCATCACACTTCATCTTTCCCTCCTTTTCCTTCCTTCATTTTTACTATCCTTACTGAATTCAACAATTTTAACATAAATTATGTCTCAAAATATAGGTGATTTATCTAGATCTTCATCTGCATCTAAGGCAATGAGAAATATGGGTATTAATCCAGGTGTTCAAGCTAAATTAATGGCATTTCAAGCTAAAAGACAACAGCAAATTCAACAATCTAAAAGTCATGGTAATTTAGATTCTATTAATAATAATAACAACAATAGCAATAATAACTCAGATTATCAATTAGATACTACATCTTATGACGAAGATGATGAAGAATTAATTAATTGTTCACCTATAGATACTAAAAACATTCCTTCAAATTCAAATAACTCTCCTTTGACTCCTTTAAGTTTTAATTCAAGTACATTCTCTTCTCCTGCATTATCTCCAAATGATGAAAAAAAACTTGATGATGGTCTTTCAAGAAGAACTTCTTTTAGAATAAATGGTAATCATAACAAATCTAATTCAATTAATGATGAAATTATTAGAAGAACATCATTTAGATTAAATAAAAGTAATTCAACTACATCATCTAGTACAATATCAGATGATTCTGAAGATAATAATTATATTAATAATAATAACAATAACAATAATAATAACAATAATAATAATAATTATATATTAGACAATAATGATAATATCATTAAAAATAATATCAATAACAAGATTTCTGATTTGAACAGGAAAAATTCAATAAACGAAACAAATGAAATAATTGAAACAAAAGTATATCCTGTCAATAAAAATCTAAATTTTATCTCTAAATTTAAAAATCATCAATCACAACCTGAATCACAAGCACAATCACAAAATTTAAACTCTTCAAGTTCGTATTCTTCATCAAACACTACTAGTTCATCTAAACCACCTTCAAAACCTCTACCTTCTATACCGACTCTGCCAAATTTGAATAATGATTTGATTGGATTACAAAAAACTTCATTGAATTCCCCAATTTCATCACTAAACAATATAAATACAAATTCTCAAATCATTAATAATGAAATTAATTCACAAGTAACTAATACTATTATTGAAAATAATTCTACTTCAAAACAAGAATTGACTAGAAATACTAAATTATCTTTATCACAAAGAAGAGGTATGAAACTTAATTTAAATTCATTAAATAATCCTACTCCTACTAATGATATTAAAAATAATAATTCAATTCCATCTAAAATACCCAATAAACCAATTTCTTTAAATGATATGCATATTTTGAAAAATCAAATGGATAGAACATCTTTAAATTCATCTCCAATATTAAATCATCAATTACCACAACCAACTTCAAAAGGTAGAACAAATATGAATAAATTAAGAGAAGGTTCTTTACCAAATAGAAGAAAACCAATGAATTTAAATCTTAGTGGAATAGATATTCATTCAAGACCTAATACATTAAAACAAAATCCAATTTCAGTTCAACAATCTTCAGTAAATAATAATCATTTTACATCATTTGCTAAATATGTTGATATTAAATCAGGTTCTTTAAATTTTTCTGGTAAAGCATCTTTACATTCAAAAGGTATAGATTTTTCTAATGGTTCATCATTTAGAATTTCAATGGATGATTTAGAAGTTTTAGAAGAATTAGGTCATGGTAATTATGGTGTTGTATCCAAAGTATTACATAAACCAACTGGAATTATTATGGCAATGAAAGAAGTTAGATTAGAATTAGATGATTCAAAATTTAGACAAATTTTAATGGAATTAGAAGTTTTACATAGTTGTAATTCTGATTGTATTGTTGAATTTTATGGTGCATTTTTTGTTGAAGGTGCAGTTTATATGTGTATGGAATATATGAAAGGTGGATCTTTAGATAAAGTTTATGGAAATGGTATTCCTGAAATTCCTTTAGCTTATATTACAAAAAGGGTCATTCTTGGTTTAAAACAATTAAAAGATGAAAAAAATATTATTCATAGAGATGTTAAACCAACAAATATGTTAGTTAATGAACTTGGTAAAGTTAAACTTTGTGATTTTGGTGTTAGTGGTAATTTAGTTGCTTCATTGGCTAGAACTAATATTGGTTGTCAAAGTTATATGGCACCTGAAAGAATCAAACATACTAATCCTGATGTATCAACTTATTCTGTTCAATCAGATATTTGGTCACTTGGTTTATCAATTTTAGAAATTAGTAAAGGTTGTTATCCATATCCACCAGAAACTTATAATAATGTTTTTAGTCAATTAAGTGCAATTGTTGATGGTGAACCACCAGAACTTCCTTCTGAAAAATATAGTCCTGAAGCGCAAGATTTTGTAAGGCAATGTTTACATAAAAATCCAAAAAAGCGTCCAACATATGCAGAATTATTACAACATCCATGGCTTAATAAATATGAAGATTTAAAGGGACAAGAATTATTAAAAACAATTGTTGATATTTCATTAGAAAAACGTAAAGACGGAAAAAATGAAAGCGAACATTCTCAAAATTCAGTACCGGCATTACATAGTGGTTTACAAATTTAAAGCAAATATATATATATTATTATTATTATTATTAGTATTAGTATTTTTAAATTCTAAAGAAAAAACATGTATTAATCAAATTATTTTATTTTATCTCATTCTATTTTGTTTTAATTTTATCCTTTTTTTTTCACTTTTTACTTTCTCATTTTATAAATCGTTGTCTATTTACTGATAAATAACAATTATATACCCTTCATTTAATACTAATTACTTTTAATTTATATATAAATCTACACAATTAATCATCTTTTAATTCCCAATTCTCATGTATAATTGAAAGATTTAATAATATTTTGCTGACGTAAGTCATTTTCAAAAAAAAACTAGAAAAGTGCGAGGAAGTGTTCAAATATTTTAAAATATTATATTGAAGTAAAAATTTATATTTACAAAACTAAGATTTATATCACTTGTTGATTTAGCAGCATATAGAACTAATTTTTCTCTTTTAAACCATATAATTAATATGTTGATACAATGTCTAGTTTTTGAGACAAATAGAGATATAAATATGTCACGTGACAAAAACGTGTAGGTGATATCTTTTTCCAAATATTAAATAAATGTAAAGCACGCGTAGCTCAGTGGTAGAGCAGCAGATTGCAAATCTGTTGGTCGCTGGTTCAAACCCGGCCGCGGGCTTTATTTTTTTTATTTAATTTAATTATATTTTTTACAAATTTCGAAATTTGACGATTTTTTGCCGCTCGTTGCTGTTCGTTGCGCAATGTTAACGTTAAATGAAAACTGAAAACTCAGCGTTGAGCACTGAGCGTTGAACGTTGAGTTTAACACGTAGCAGCGGTACAGTCGTTGACGACGATAGATCAAAGGTTTATTAATTGTTGTTGTTTCATAAACAAAACTCTTCTTTTTTCGTTATAAACTTTAATCAAACACACAAAAAAAATAGTACGTATATAATTATGCAAAAGGTATATTCCAGTTTCTTGTAATATCGATCTATAACTGTTAAGTTATTACAAGCTAACAAATAAATATAATACTAACGTAATAATAATTATATGTATAGATAATGAGTGAAATTTTTGATATCGAACCACCAAAGCAAAGAAAATTCATCAAGCAACCAGATGTTGAACAAAAGAATAAAAAGATTGACAAATTAAATGAAGAAATTAAAAAGATTGAAGCATCTGTTACTTCTATTTCAACCCAAATTGATTCAACTACTACTCCAACAGCTGAAGCTGAAAAGAGAAAAAAACTAACTAACGATTTAAGAAAGATTATTTCATCTCAAGATGAAATTAAGAAGAAAAGACATGATATTAATGATCAAATTAGATCAATTGATTCAAGTATTAAAAAGAAAATTGGTGAAATTACTTCAAAGACTTCAAAATATAATTTTAAAAATATTGAAGAAATTGATATTAAAATTAAGAAATTAGAAAATTCCATTGAAAGTGGTAATCTCATGTTAGTTGAAGAAAAGAAAGCATTAAAGGAAATTACAACTTTAAATAAATTAAAAAAAGATTTCGCAGGTATCGAAGTTATTCAAAAATCTATTGATTCTGATAAAGTTAAAGTTCAAGAATTAAAGAATTCTTTATCCACTGTTTCTAATAAAGAAGTTCAAACTAAATTTGAATCAATTACTAAAGAATTGGATGAATTATCAAATAAGAATAAAGGTATTCAAACAAAGAGAGATGAATTATTTAATAAGAGAAGAACTTTACAAAATGAAAAATATGAAAAATTAAAGGAAATTAGACAAATTAGAGATGATTTTGATGCTAAATTTAAAAAATTTAAATCTGATATGGATAATGAACGTAAGAAGAGAGTAGAAGAAGAAAAGGCTTATACTTTATCATTAGAAAGAAAAGATTTACTTGAAGAAATTAAAGATTTAGAAAATGGTTCAACTGGTTCTGCAACTTCTGAAGAAGTTACTTCAATTAAATCAATTATCTTAGCTTTAGATCCATCATTTAAATTTGAAGATGCTGAATCTAACTTTTTAGAGTCTTTCAATAATTCTTCAATTGATAAGGTTATTAAGAAAGTTAGTGAAGTTGTTTTACCAGATGATTCTGAAATTATTACTAAGGAAGAAGAAGAATTCTTTGCTCCAACCACTACTAAATCTAAAAAGGGTAAGAAAAATAAGAACAAAAAGAAGCAACTTGTTGATTCTCATGTTGCTACCCAATTAAATATTTTTGATATTGCTTCACCAGCAAGTGAAGAAGATATACCAAAAGTTATTGATGAATTAAAAACTAAATTAACTGAAGCACAAGAAAAGGCTATTGAAGCTAATAAAAAGAACCAAGCTCAAACTGATGCTAAAATTGCAAAGATCAAGGAACAAGTTGCTGAATTAGAAAAGCAAATTGTAGCTGAATTAGCAAAGGAAAAGGAAAGAATTGCTGCTTCAAAAGAAACTACTCCTGTTGAAGAAGAAAAGGAAGAAGATTCCGCATAGACAAAATAATATAATATAAAATAAAATAAAATAAAATAAAATAAACTAATAAAAAATATAACAAACTTCCCTAAATATTTATATTCAAGCTTCTGTAATTAATTAGAGTATGTATCTATATAATTAATTAAATATAGACCAGTTACTTTACATCTAAATTTTATTTGATAAAAGAACTCTTTTTTTCCTTATTTAAAAAGAAATAAACCATCTATAAATGAGAATTTTGTATTGTATATTAAGGAATAATTAGAATTGCATAGTAAACAGTATAGATTCAAGATAATTTTTTGATATATAATATATCTATGGAGTAGAAGACTTTTCCATTAAATCTTTAGAAACAAATTTTTCATCACCAATTTCGATATCTCTAGAAACACCAACATTTCTCTTTCTCTTTCTAATAACATTTTCTATGTAAGCTTCACCTGCTTTATATGAGGATCTAACTAAAGGACCAGAAGCACAATATAAGAAACCTAAACTTAATGCAACATCTCTCCAATAATCAAATTTTTCAGGTTTAATATATTCAACAACTTTCATATGTCTCTTTGTTGGTCTCATATATTGACCAAATGTAACAACATCAACATCAATAGCTCTTAATTCTTTTAAAGTTTGCATTATTTGTTCATCAGTTTCACCAAAACCTAACATTATTGAAGTTTTTGTTAATATATGATCATTGTTTAATTTTGCATTTTCTAAAACACTTAAAGATTGTCTATAAGTTGCTCTACGATCACGAACATGAGGAGTTAATGCTTCAACTGTTTCAATATTATGAGCGAAAACATCTAAAGAACTATTAGCAAGTGTTTGAACTAAATTTAAATCACCTCTAAAATCACCACTTAAAACTTCAATAAGTGTTTTTGGTGCTTTTTGCTTTATTTGCTCAACTGTTTCTCTTAAATGATTTGCACCACCATCTGGTAAATCATCTCTATCAACAGTTGTTAAAACAACATAACCTAATTCCCACCTTGATATAGCTTCAGCAGTATTTGATGGTTCATTCGGATCTAACGAAGAAGGATTTCTATTTGTTTTAACACTACAAAATCTACAACCTCTTGTACATGTATCACCCATTAACATGATTGTTGCAGTAGCTTCTGATTTTTTACCACCCCAACATTCTCCAATATTTGGACATTTTGCTTCTTCACAAACTGTTGCTAATTTTAATTCTTTAACATCTTTTTTAACTTTATGAAATGATTGACCTTTTGGAATTGGTACTCTTAACCATTTTGGTAAACGAGCATTTGGATCTTTACGGGCAGCTTCAAGTGGATCAACTAACATATCTTTTGCTTTACCACTAACAAAATCTTCAAATGAAGGACCTTTGTTTAAAGCATCTGTAAATTTTGTTGGTCTTCTTCGACGTGAAACGGTAAGTGGTTTACTTGATTCAATAACATTTGGAGTTGAATTTGAAACAGTTGATGAATCTGTTGATAAATTATTTAAATTTCTAATGCATGTGCTAAAAGATCTTTTGCTTGATATTTTTGTGCAAAATTTTAAACTTTTTGTTGATACTGAAAAGGACATTTTTATTATACCCCAAAAAAGGAATGAATGTTTCTAAATTTACCTTAGAATGTGCTGTTATCAATAAAAACCTAATAAATCAAGGTTAGGAGAACAGGAAAATGTGTAAAGAAATACATGTATAAATTCAGTGTTCAATGTTCAGATGGGAGATGGGGGTGATTCGGAACACGCCAATCCTCGTATCAATGAAGCAGTAGTAAGTAGTAAGCAGTTGGCACTATATAGGAATAAAGAAATAAGAAATAAAAAATGCCAAATGCCAAATGCCCCTTGTCGGAAACGAGCAAGCTCCGAGTCAGGTTACACAAGTTATGCCAGAGTCAAACACGTGACCAGTGTGACTCGGCGACCACAAGTGCGGCTGACTTGGTCGAAGCTGAAAACTGAAAACTCTCGGACTTCAAATTAAAAAATAAAAAATAAAAAATAATCTTTTGATGACACAGCCCACAGCGATGACGATGATGTAATAGATAGATAATAAGTAGATATTCGATAGATAGTAGATAGATAATTACGATAACAATGTTCTGGGTTGTTGGTGTTTGGCAGAAAGTAGCCAAGCCATAATACTAATTCCTGCAACATGATAAGAGTGTGTAACAGAAATAAATTTTATCTAATATATATGCCAGCCCATCAGTTTACAGCCATTCCCTCTGAATTACATGTCAATATAATTTTCATAAGAATAAAATATAAAAACTTCTTATATTTCCACATGTTTTATAGTTAAATCTTTTTTTTTGTTCAAAGTTATTAAAAGCCAAAACAAGACACACAAATAAGAGCTCCAAAAAAGGAACATTGAAAATGAGTACAGGTTCATCAACGTCGGTATTTGTATCGTCTCTTATTTTTAACTTGATTATTTTTTCAATTTTTATTATTATTTTTATCACTTTAAGAAATAAGTATTTGAATGTTTATAGACCAAGAACAACAAATCATATCTTACCTAATCATTTGAAAGCACCACCTTTAACAAAATCTTCATTTGGATGGATTGTGGATTTAATTTCAAGACCTAAAAGTTTTATTATTCAACAAGTTGGTATTGATGGATATTTCTTTTTAAGATATTTAAAATTATGGGCATACGTCGGATTCTTTGGTGGTTTAATTTTATGGCCAATTCTTTTTGCTGTTAATGCAACAGGTGGTGGTGGGAAAACTGGTTTTGATATTATTTCATATTCAAATAATACTCATAAATGGAGAGTTTTTGCACAATTATTTTGCTCTTGGTTTTTCTTTGGATTTGTTTGTTATGTGATTTATGTTGAATTGGTTTACTATACTGGATTTAGACATAATTTACAATGTACTCCATTTTATAGTAGTTTACCAAGTTCTAAAATTTTATTGGTTGATAATGTAAGTGAAGATTTATTATATGAGGATACATTAAGAAAGTTATTTCCATCTGTTCAAAAAATTGTTATTACAAGAGATACATCAGATGCAAAGGAAATATGGGATAAAAGAAATAAATTAGTTAAAAAATTGGAAAGTGCATTTGTTAAAGTTTTAAATAAATGTATTAACATTAGATCTAAAGTTGAAAAAAAAGAATCCAAAGGTAAAGAGGTTGAAATTCCTACTCCAATTAATGATGTAAATAGTTATATTAAAGAATCAAAGCTTCCAACTTATAAATATAAACCAATTATTGGAAAGTCTAAAAAGGTTTTTAATGAAGGTTTAGAAGAGTTAAGTGACTTTAATCAAAAATTAGATAAAGAACAGGAAAAAATTAAAATTAATTCTGATGATTTAACTAAATTAGGTTCTATATTTTTGGAATTTCCATCACACTTAGAATTACAAAGAGCTTATCAAGCAATTAATAAATCTGAAAATTTTAAAAAATCAAGAAAATATAATTCATTTTTCCCAGATGAAGTTATTTGGAAAAATGCAGGGGTTGGATTTGTTGCCAGACAATCAAAAAGAACAGGTGCAAAAATATTTTTAACATTAATGATTATCTTTTGGGCAATTCCAGTTGCTGTTGTTGGTTGTATTTCTAACATCAATTTTTTAACTGAAAAAGTTCACTTTTTAAGATTTATTAATAATATGCCATCAGTTTTAATGGGTATTATTACAGGTATTTTACCATCTGTTTTATTATCAATTTTAATGTCACTTGTACCTCCAATTATAAGATATTTTGGTAAACTTGGAGGTTGTATGACATTCCAAGAATTAGATTATTGGACACAACAATGGTTTTTTGCATTTCAAGTTATTCAAGTATTTTTAGTTACAACATGTACATCTGCAGCCTCATCTGTTGTTGTGTCTATTATAAATGATCCTTCAAAAGCTATGTCATTACTTGCAGAAAATTTACCACCAGCATCTAATTTTTATATTTCATATATGCTTTTACAAGGTTTATCAATTAGTTCAGGTATTCTTGCTCAAATTGTTGGATTAATTTTATCATTTTTTATGGGTAAACTTTTAGATAAAACACCAAGACAAAAATGGAATCGTTTGATAAATTTGTCAACTCCATCATGGGGTACATTATATGGATCATTTGGATTATTTAATGTTATTATGCTTTGTTATTCAATTATTGCACCAATTATAATTGCATTTACATCTATTGCATTCATGTTAATTTATGTTGCACAATTATATACATTTGTTTATGTTTCTGGTCATACAACAGATAATAGAGGAAGAAATTATCCACTTGCATTATTTGAAGTTTTTGTTGATATTTATCTTGCTGAAATTTGTCTTCTTGCATTATTTGTAATGCAAAAAAATTGGGCATGTGTTGTTTTAGAAGCTCTATGGTTAATTTTAACAGTTTGTTTACATTTATATTACAGAATTATATTTGAATCTGTATTAGATACAGTTCCAATAAGTGCTATTGAAGGTGATTATCCAATTGGTGATTTTGGTAAAAAGGATATTTCTCAAGTTGGTGAAAATTATTTTGTGAATGATTCAAATTCACTGGGATTAATTGGTGGTAATAATAGTGGTTTTGGTGGTAGTGGTGGTAGTGGCGATAGTGGCGGTAGTGATAGTTTTGGTGATGGTGAAAAACTTGAAACATCAAGTTCTGCAACTTTGTTCAAAACTAAAATTGATGAAAAATCAGATTCAAATTACTATGTGCAAAGAACTGCAAAGGCACAAGATCATGGATACAGTGGTATGGCTACGAATTTTGAAGATTATGTTGAAAGTGGTGGTAGTAAATCAGGTTTAATAAATGGATACAATTCTATAAGTTGGAGAGATACTATTACGAGATTTTTTCATCCAAAGAAATTTGTTACTCAATCATATTATAAGTCAATGATGCCACAATATTGGAATTTGAATATTTCTAATACATTAGCAAAAGATGTAGATTATAAATCACCAGAAATATCAGATTCATCTAAACCAACTTTATGGATTGCAAAAGATACACTTGGAATCAGTGAGTTTTTGATAAAATTGTGTCAAAATCACGGAGTTGCATGCAGTGATGAAGATGCCGTATTTAACGAGAAAGGTAAAGTTGTCATTGAAGACGACTCATATCCACCGGACTACGAAAGCAGTATTATGTACTAGTATTTTTTGATTATGTTTGTAATTGTTTTTATTTGTTTGTATTTTGTTTGTATTTTGTGCTTTGTGTATGCAAATTCTAATAACTAATAACTAATAACTAATAGCTGATAGCTGATAGCTGATAGCTAATGGGTGATGATTATATATTAATAGAGCAGTGTCACGTGAGATGGCGCAACGGCCGAACGGATAGCCAAAAATAGGTAGCTGACTTGACTTGTCGTGGTCTCTCTCCTCTCCTCTCTCCTCTCGAGCAGTTGCACTTCACACTTTACACTGCAGTGAAACGTGAGATGAAATGCAAAGCGTGAAGCGTGATCTTGATCTTGACGTTGATTTCTTGTTGACGAGGTTTGAGACTAGTGGTGACTGGAGACTGGACCACATGTGCTCATCTGGAGGTGGTGGAGGTGGCTCTTCTTCTCTGCAACCAATTGCTGGCCTTTTCCTTTCTTTTCTTCCCCTTCTCTCTCTTTGATCAACACAACAACAATGACTTACTCTACTAGACAAGTTGGTGCTCTCAACACCTTAGAATACAAGGTTTACATCGAAAAGGATGGTAAGCCAGTCTCTCCATTCCATGACATTCCATTATTCGCTGATGAATCTAAGAAGATCTTAAACATGGTTGTTGAAGTCCCAAGATGGACTAATGCCAAGTTAGAAATCACTAAGGAACAAACTCTTAACCCAATCATTCAAGATACTAAGAAGGGTAAATTAAGATTTGTTAGAAATTGTTTCCCACATAAAGGTTATATTCACAATTATGGTGCTTTCCCACAAACTTGGGAAGATCCAAATGTTATTAACCCAGAAACTAATGCTGCTGGTGATAACGATCCATTAGATGTTTGTGAAATCGGTGAAGCTGTTGCTTATCCAGGTGAAGTTAAACAAGTTAAAGTTTTAGGTGTTATGGCTTTATTAGATGAAGGTGAAACTGATTGGAAAATTATTGCTATTGATGTTAATGATCCATTAGCTTCAAAATTAGAAGATATTGAAGATGTTGAAAAACATTTACCAGGTCTTTTAAGAGCTACTAACGAATGGTTCAGAATTTACAAAATTCCAGATGGTAAGCCAGAAAATGTCTTTGCTTTTAATGGTGAAGCAAAGAACAAGAAATATGCTGATGAAGTCATTGCTGAATGTAATGAATCTTGGAAGAAGTTAATTAACAATGATGTTGCTGATACTAAGGGTTGTATCTTAACCAACACTACCATTACCGGTACTCCAGGTTATGAACCAACTGTTGCTATTCCAGCTGCTGCTCCATTAGCAGATGCTCCAATTGACAAATCTGTTGATAAGTGGTTCTTCATCTCTGGTTCCGCTTAAGTATCTTTCTTTATTATATAATATCTATGTCTATAAAAATACTATCAATATAATTCAAAGAAAAAAAAATAATCATTACGTACATACATTAGTTAAACACCCATTTTGTACAAATTGTTGAATCTTTGATGTATCCTTTTGACCATCCGTTTCAACTCCACCGCTAACATCGACACCATAACACCCTTCAACAGACAATGCACTAGCCACGTTTTCTGGAGTCAACCCTCCAGCTAAAATATATCTACCATTCATCTCAGAGCCAAATTTAGTTGCATCATCCCAACTAATCAACTTTCCCTCTCCTCCACTTTCAGAATCAAGTAATGGAATCAAAAATTTATGTGTTTTAAGGGCATTACTAATTCCAGGTTTATTGAGAACAAATCTAGGAATAACAGGTAATTTTAATTCTGATACATATTCATCAACATTTTCTGATCCATGTAACTGTATTATGTCTATATTCAGTTCTTGACTTATATTTTTAACGTCTTCAATTGATTGGTTGCGAAATACACCAACAAGATAAGGTCCATTTTCAACAATATGATTTGCAACTTCTTCAAACCATTCTGGCCCATATATATCTAAACTCTTCAAGAACTTTAATAGTTCTTCAGATTTTGCAAATTTAGATCCATTTTTAATTCTTTTTTCGTAACATAACTTACTTAATCTCTTAGCTGTTTCTGAATCAACGGTACGTGCACGATTTGGCACCAGAATCGTTCCTAAAAGAGATGCCCCACTTTCTATTGCTGTATTAGCAGCATCTTCTGTTTTTAATCCACAAACTTTTACTATTTTTCTATTCATTTTATATTGTCACTTAAAAAAAATGTTGTTCCTTGCTTTTTGGATAAGAAAAACTAGGATTTAATCGATGAGTTTTGTCTTTTGTCATGTCATCACTCTCTGACTGATTAATTCGAATAATTATTACTGAAAAGAAAAAAAATAAAATAAATGCGAAATTCATGCTGCAAGAGAAACAAAAAGTCCACCAAACAATGCATTGTCTTCCACTTTACTAGACTTTATCTCAGAGGTTCTAATCTTTACAAACGTAAAACAATATAAATCAAATGGGGATACTCAATAACTTAGTGCATGGTCTTAAAGATGAGATTCATAACAAGCGTGTCAATTCCCAACAAGATCACAACCAACATCAAAATTACAATGCGTCACCACCACAATACACTCCATTCAATCAGAATTCATCACATATAACACAAAAGATGAATTACAACAGCAATACAAATACCAATCAAAATACACCTCCAGAAATCCCACCTAGAGATTATAATAAGCCTATTAGCAATAATAATAATCCTCCAAATGTTCAAAAAAGAGACTACACTGAATCAATCGCATCAACCATGCAACCAACATCTGCTGGTTTATTCAGTACACCTCTTTCAACATCACCACCAGTTGCATGTATTCAATCATCTTCAACACATCCAGTCCCATTACCTCAATTTTATGATCAGCCAGGGCCAATCGAAACCAATAATTTTTACGGCAATTTTTTAGTTGAAGATCAAAGTTTACCTGTTTGGACACATCCTTATAGTATTTGGAAATCGACTGATGATCAATTCAAAGGGTTGGGTATATCACATACAAATGCATCTCAAAGAGTTTTTGGTGATGATCCAAATTCAAATCCTGCAAAATATTTTTTCAATCCTGTTGGAATCTGTTCAATGATGTTAAGTGCTGAAGAATTTCAATCACAGAACTTTAATTTTCTAGTTGGTGATCTTCAACGATTTAGTGCAGGCATTAAATTTATTACAAATAATAATGGATCTCTTCATGTATCTGTTGTTCAAGGTATGGGATTTATTACTGGTATTTATGATGGTAAAATTACACCTAGAATTGCATCAAAAGTAGGGATCCAATCAATTCAACCAATAGGTTCGGTTTCAAATGAACTAAACAAATATATTTTTAATCTATTTGATAATACAAAATGGATTGTTTATTCTAATGCATATTTTAATCAACAGAATGCAAATTCTGTAGTTGCTCAACCATTTAACGGACAAGTAATTGTTCAGATTGCTAAATTATCTGGAGATAATAATATTAAATCTTATGATAATGCTGCAGGTTCTTTTGTTACTGGTTGTAAATTAACTGGAACTTTTAATAATAATTTAGCAAACTATACTTTTAATTACGAAATTTCAGGATCTTCTTCATCTGACAAAGTAATTCAATGGTTTTTACCTCATCAAGTTGAATCAATGGATCAATCTATGTTGCATTCATTACAAGAAGGTTTAAATTTAGATTCTACATGTAAAGGTATAATGTCTGCATTTTTGATTGAAAAATTCTCAATGATTGAACAATTACCACCTAATGAATTAAAATTTGATCCATGGTCTGACATTCATGGCGTTTTAGGATACTCTGACAATGCTAAATCTTTTATAAGTCAAATCGCACAATCTGAAGTCAATTCTTTTGATGTTGTCAATGAGTCTAACACAGATTCAATGTACACAGCTGGTAAAATATTGGATAAAGGTGCTTATATCCTTTATGTTGTTGCATTTGTTTTGAAAGATCAAAATTTAACATATATCATGTTAAATAAAATGAAAGAAGCTTTTGCAAGATTTATTGATAACAAGCAGCAAGCGCCATTATGTTATAATACTACATGGAGAGGTATAGTTTCTACATCTGGCTTAAATGATGGAAACTTTTACTGTGATTTTGGTAATTGTTTTTATAATGATCACCATTTCCATTATGGTTATCATATTCATGCTGCATCACTAGTTGTACTTGTTGATAATACATATGGTGACAGAACATGGATTAGTAAGGCAAAACCATGGATTGAAACTCTCATCAGAGATATCTGTAATCCAAATTCAAATGATACATACTTTCCTGTTTTTAGATCTTTTGATTTTTTTAATGGTCACAGTTTTGCCAATGGTTTATTTGCACATGGTGATGGTAAGGATGAAGAAAGTTCAAGTGAGGATTACCATGCATACTATGGTATTAAGTTATGGGGTATTGTTACAAATAATTTTCAATTATCTTCATTAGCTTCATTAATTTTGTCTATTGAAAAGAGGGCTATGGGTCTTTACATGTTATATAAAAATGACAATAAGGTCATGCCCGCAAATTTTATTAGAAACAAGGTTTCTGGTATTTTATTTGAAAATAAAGTAGATCATGCGACTTACTTTGGTATGAATAAAGAATACATTCATGGAATTCACATGATTCCAATTACACCAATGAGTAATTTTATTCGTACTTCAGAATTTGTTGCTGAAGAATGGAATGAAATGGCACTTGGTCCACTTGCCAATTCAATTGATGGAGGTTGGAAAGGATTACTTATGCTTAACTTGGCTATGCATGATCCCAAACAAGCTTGGCAATTTTTCAGTAGAAACGACTTTCAAATGTCGTGGCTTGACAACGGTATGTCCAGAACTTGGTCACTTGCATTTTGTGCCGGCATGGGAGGCAACTGATCTTTTTTTTATACATATAT